>JAODLI010001406.1:0-11267 GCA_027575585.1 Percopsis omiscomaycus
CCCCGCCAAAACAACTATCCGTGGCAACGTCTTCAGCATGCGCCCCGTGTTTCCGTCCAATAGCGCCTTGTTAGGCCTAACGTCTTTTCGATCAGTGGCACGGTGACAAGGCAGGTGGGGCCAGCGACAACGCGATGACAGACAGAGACAGATGGGCTCTAGGCGTGTGTGTGCGTGCGTGCGCGTGATGAGAGACAGTGACAGATGAGCAGAGCCGAGGGTGTCTGTGGGGCGGTGAGTGATTGATCGGCGTGCCTTGCCCTCCGTGTCACCTCGGGCTCCCAGCGACCTTTAGGAAGCGCGAGCGTCGGTAATTATCCATCTCACTCACACACACACACACACACACACACACGGAGGGTCGGCCAATGCTACGCTAGCTACAAGGCTGACAGGATGGTAGTGGAGGTCCACCCTGGACACCCACTGTGAGGGGGCTTATAATTACATCTCAGGGACTTGACGAGTGTGAGATATTGACAGGCGCCCATCATTCCGCCTGAGATCATCAATAGTGGACATATGGCTTCTATTATTGATCGAGCAAAGTAATCAATAATACAGGACATGACACAAGGCACTTTCACCCCATTTTGGATGACATTACAGGGTCCTCTGTCTTGTTATTACAGTTAAAGTACACCTGCTGCTATGTATCTGGCGTTAAAACGCTTGAAATGACTTACATACATGACGTACATTGATCAAACGATAAGCATTGGGCGTTTGTGATTAGCATTTCCTTTAACATGACTGGTGAATATGGCATATGTCTTGAGCACAGACAAACAGCGGTGACGTGGAAAGCCGTGCGGCAGCAACGCACACCACACAACACCGATGGCACAACACATTCACAAACCGGTTGAGGGGAAGGGACAGTTGGTTAAGGCAGTGGTTCTGACTGCCTTAACCACTTGGAACTCATCTCACGACCCAGATGATTTCAAGGTATTGAAATAACCACTGTTTTAACCTAGTTTCTTTTAGGTTTGAGCATTCAGTGGTGATTATGGTTGCTTGAAATGTAATCCAAGAGCACAGGCCATAATATTCAGGCTCGAATATTACAGCCCATCGTGTGGGTGGGACCGACAGACAGACAGACAGACAGACAGAGGCGTAGTTCCTCACCATGCAGATGAGACATTTGTATCGGTCCCCTCTGAGTATTTGCTTCTCTAGCTCCCGGATGCGAGCCTTCAGGGCCTCCAGAGTGGTGGCCGTCGAATCCTCTGTTACCCTGACAGAGACAGAGATAGAGAAAGGGGGAAGACAGAGAGAGAGAGAGAGAGATACAAGCCATTATTGCAGGGTTTTTTGGTTTTGATGTTACAAGACACAATGATGGAGACAGTTAAAGTCTCTGGCAGCTGAGAAGGACTGTGAAACTTACAGCGGCCTTTTACAAGGTATGGATTTCTTCGAAAAAGGGAGAGAGCGCTTCCCCCATAGCTGTTATGAGTCTTCTGAAAACATTTATTGCTCCCTTAGTCATTCTCCTAATCAAAGCCCTGATTATATATCTACTGTGTTGCTTGGAACATTTTGGTCCTGGAGTCTAAATGGTACACTGGTAAGATCAAGAGTTTGCAAGCTCAATGATTTGTTCTCCATTCAAGCCATGTGTAATAGGGGCAGTGCCAAGAGGTGTCAATCAAATCATTAGCAGGTGATTAGACCACCTTCAACCGATCAGAACAAGA
This sequence comes from Percopsis omiscomaycus, assembly GCA_027575585.1. Lineage (NCBI taxonomy): Eukaryota > Metazoa > Chordata > Actinopteri > Percopsiformes > Percopsidae > Percopsis > Percopsis omiscomaycus. Next base: position 1,707 of record JAODLI010001406.1, read on the forward strand.
CCCACATGGGGGTGATTTCCCAAACAGAGAAACTTAATTGCGGTCAGCACCAAATGAACTACCCACCTGGACAATAATTGGCCGGTGGTTCACTAGCCAACTGACAAAAGGTTTTTTAATTTAGAGTTCCCAGACTCATATCCAAAGTGGGGCAAACTGTAGAGGCGGAGCTTAGCAAAAACATGACGGTTTTATCAGGCTATCAACATATCGCAAAGCAATTCAACCACATCTCGACATGCGTGTTCTAACGCGCATTTCATTCACTGCGGGCCGATAGGGCCTCAATGTCCTCTACCATATTCCCTGTGACACCTTCCCATGGTGCAAACACACTCCCTATCGCGCTCGCCACTCATTACCACATCACCCCCCCCCCCCCCCAATCAAGCAGAACTTTGTCATTGCGCTCACTGCTCCTCTGGTTCAATACGCCCTGTGGCATCTCCTCAGGACCACAGTGTGACATCTCTATTCAACGCGTGTCTGTATCCTCAAAGGCCCCATCTCCGCCAGCCTCTCTCCGACCCCTCCTTCCTTCCTCTCATCCGCCCTTAGCATGCCCTTCTCAAGCCTCCCCCTGGGTGTGTGTGTGTGTGTGTGTGTGTGTGTGTGTGTGTGTGTGGGGGGGGGGGGGGGCACACCAACACCTACGGTAGGTCCCCCTCTATCCTCCACACATCCTTCCTCCCCTGTCTTCCTTCTATCAATCTACCCCCCGCTCTGCTCTCCCTCATTACGTCCTCTGGCTAATGCCGGGGCGGACTGGAGGAAATGTGCGTTTAACACTGTGTGACAGCATATGAAGCCGCCATAACTAAATCAACACGTCCGCGCTGAGGAGGAGGAGGAGGAGGAGGATGATGATGATCGGGCGCAGGACGAACTGACTAGACGGGACGGCTGATGTTTATTATAAGCGTCCGTTCGTTCTCCGACGGCGTACGCGCGCGCGTGTGTGTGTGTGTGTGTGAGCGTATGCGTGTGTGTTTATGGTGATGTGGTCGTTTTCCAGCCTGATAGCTAGCTGATCTATGGTATTGATCTGGATGGGGAAGGACAAGCGAGGGGAAGCACCGTGTGTGTGTGTGGGGGCTGGAGGGGGACGTTAAGTGCCCACACAGGTAGGTGTGTGTGTGTGTGTGTGTGTAAAGGCATCCTTGCACATGGGTGCATGTATTGCAGCTACTAAAGCGCAGAGCTTACAGGGAGAATAAAAATGACAGTTGTTTTTTCTTTACAGATAAGTCTGCATTGTACTGTTGCCATTAGCAACACTAGAAAAAGCACTCGGTGGAGAGTACATTTTTTACATTACATCTCGAGTAGTGGATAAAGCCATTTAATGATTTCTCTCTATTGGATTCCTATTATGTTTTTAAAGATACACAAACATGTACTGGTATATTCCTCATGGCACAAATGATCTCTCTTTTAAAGAAATAACAGTTACTCACTAAGAAGCTTAATTTCTTTTCACTCACCGATTAAATGGCCCCATGGTCTACGAGGGATACCTATAATGCACTGTGCCTTTGGATACTGAGGGGGAGTTGCCATCCACCAACCCCCGATTGCCATGTCTATAAAGACCTGGTGGAACTCCAAGCCTGACCATGACCACTCTGTGGCCATAAACTGCTTTACTCTCTCCTCTTGTTAGTGTGGAGCTTGTAAAATGCCATTTAGCCTTGATTAGCCTGCTTGCTAATAAAGCAGCAGTGGACAGACTTTGGCTGGTCTGGACCAGGCGAGGTTGTCCCTCAAACAACACTGTCTATCTCTCACTCTATTTAACTGCTTCAATAAGTCCCTCTGTAGCTCACTCAACCACAACAGTGCACCATGGAACTCTCGGTTCCTGTCCAAAATAGGATAAGGAAAAACATATTTGTCTATAAAACATCACAATTTCTCTTGTGGTATCCACATGTATCTACAATTAGGTAATTTAGCAGACGCTTTTATCCAAAGCGATTTACAATTACATGGTGCAGATAGGGGTTAGGCATCTTGCTCAAGGATGCTTACAAGTAGGGTCTCGAACCTACGACCTTCTGTCTGTGAGTCCAACACCTAGACCACTAGACTATTCCGCCCCCATATGTATCTAGGTTCGGCTGAATTATAGAAAACACATTCTAAAAGTTATTTAATTTCCCAGAGCTGTAAACCAGACTCAACGTGATAGTCTTGAGCTTAAGTCCTGTTAAGTTGGTGTAAATTGGTGCATGTCACAATACAGGCATGCTAACTTTTAGGAGTCTTGAAGCAACAGTAAATCTAGTCCCACCGAGGGAGCTGGGATGGAATGCTGATCCAAAAGATTAAGGCCCAATGTCCAATTTAGGCCGTGGTCTATAATTTAAGATATTCTAGTGTGGCATATTTTGTATTTCAAAGAAAATAAATATTATAGGCTATAGAATCGCACAAATATATAACACAGCAGTACGTTCTCATGAAGGTGGGTCCCAGAGCAAGAATAAATATCTGATTTGGCTTCAGTTCAAACCCCCAAAAATTGAGACGCGCAACTTTAGTCGGTATATATGGTAGACAGCGCCAGATAAAGACCTGGCATCGATTTGTGAGGTTGCATGAATCCAAATCATGCTGGCGTTAGTGTAAAGTGACACTGCTATCGCAGGCATTTGTAAATGTTTCTAAAGGAAATAAACAAACACTGTGAATCACTTCTCCATTATCTGACCGTCTGCTCTCTGCCACTATGCCATGTTGATATGTGTCTGTATTTATGTCACTTTTGTGTGATCTGTACTCATTAATTGGGCAACAGGTTAGAAAAGAAAGAAAGAAAAGCTGTTGAGACAGCATAGCGGGAGACAGAGAGTAAGAGAGAAAAAGAGATAGATGACAGATAGATGGCCCCGCTTTCTCTCTGTCCCCTGTGCTCTGTCCCCAGCGTGTGTGAGGTTATTTCTCATTTCATTAGAGTGTGTGTGTGTGTGTGTGAGAGAGCGATACAGAAGATCTCCACCATCCATCTCAATCAGCCCTGTGTCTTAATCTACTGTCCACCTACATCAGATGCAAGCATAGATGCAAGCTCACACACACACACACACAGAAAATGATCAAATTAAATACAACTGAAAAAGGAAACATTTCGTAATCAACATTTAGGCATAGTCCAGTTGAAGAAATGTTTCCGTGGTGTGAGAGTGTGTGTGTGTGCGCGCAGTAAAGCCGGGAGCAGTGCATCTCTCTCCTGCTCCCTGCTAACCGAGGCCTTAACTGCACTGACATACCGCCATAAAACATTTAAGTCACCATGGATTACCCCTGCCCCAGCTGGATCTGTGTGTGTGTGTGTGTCCCTGCGTAGATCTCACAGAGTGAATGTGTGTGTGTCTCTTAGGAGCCTGAGAGAAACTCAGACAGACAGAGAGAGAGAGAGAGAGAGAGAGAGAGAGAGAGAGAGAGAGAAATGTAGCTTCATCACTTCCAAATTGAGGACAGATTCAATTATTAGCAGGAGCCACATGGAAATCTCCCCGCATTGTTCCGGCTGGAGCACCAAATTTGGCAGCAATCGCATTGGCGGCATTGGAGGGGCCATTTATCTTGAAGGGGAGAAGAGTGTGTGTGTGTGTGTGTGTGTGAGCTCATTTATCTTGCAGGGGAATAAGCGGGGGAGCGAGGACACCCCGGGAGGCGATCAGATCATTACCCATCTGGGATCAGAGCGAGCGAGCCAGAGAGAGAGAGAGAGAGAGAGATTTCACAAACACCAGCACACACACACACACACACACAATGTATCAACGTAACCAAAGGAGACAAATCTCATTTTCATTTAGGGGGTGGAGGGTGGCGAGCAGCAGCAGCAGCAGCAGCAGCACAACCCGTGCGTTTAGAGGCGGAGGGCTGTAACCGCCATCCAGCCGGCCGGAGCATGGCTTGTTCCAACGCAATCATTCAGCCGTCGGTTGGGCCCTCTTTATATGGATAGCCAGATTACAGCTCTTCTGCGCTGGGCGGGCCGGGAAGCCCTTACATACAATATTACATCTTTCAGTATCACTTAGCGCTGGGCCCTGGCGACGCTCAAGCTCACAGTTTCCAGTTAGAGGGAAAATAGGTGACATTTTAAGTAAAAACGGGGCGGATTTTCCCCAATAACAACAAGTTGGGACTTTTGGGGTGACTATATTTGGTGACAAAACGATAGTTAAAGCCCTGACAAAACTCTCATGCAAACTATGACTCAGATAAGACTAGTATATCTTTCTATATACGGAGTTTGTATTTATTGACCAGAGTGGAGAAAACACAGGTCCCTGTAACACGTAACGGTGCCATGGTGGAGATTTCCTGCACAAAGTTCCTCTCACCCGAGGGAACTCATGGCCTTCTCTGGTCAGGTATTCTGCGTCTATACACTACTTGTTGAGTATAGCCTGACACCAAATCTCACACACAACCCAAGTGGGCTCCTAGTGAGGGGAGACCGTGAGCCTGACAAAGAACATGCGTAACAGATCAGGACGGTGCAGTTTGGGTGGGACATTAGACATTTTATGCGCCTCTAGCTGATTGAATTAGGAGCGATGCGGCCGAACTCGCAAAAAACACCACCGGCTAAAAACATCCACCTGAAACGATGAGACATAGGCTAGACACACAACTTCAGGAGGTATCTTCCTTCTGTGTGCGTGCGTGCGTGCGTGCGTGCGTGTGTGTGCGCGCGCGCGAGCTAAGCTAATAGAGCAGGATAAAGGAGGACATGGTTTGTCTATGACATCAACCAGCTATGACATCATACTGAAAAACTGTGTGTGTGTGTGTGTGTGCGCGCGTGAAACAATGAATCAATCTAAGCTGTCAGGCTCTCTACTTAGCTGCACTGACATGTCCGTCTTCAGCACTCTCTCTCTCTCTCTCTCTCTCTCTCTCTCACTCACACACACACACACACACACTAAAATAAGGACGATCACGGCTGATCAAATGCATCCCCTCGCTCGGCAAACACAGGGGCCCGCACGCACACTTGGCCCTACGTGCTCCCCATGCAGCGCTGTTTCTGATCAATAAACTCCAAGCTGCTCTGCCTATTCGCCAGTAACCCTGCTGATATTTAATATGAGGAACACACACAGCACAGATTGATTCATTTAAACTAAGCATTCACCAAGGCTAGTCCTCCCAATGAGAGACACTGGAAAAAGAGACTCAACTGAACGCAACTGCAGAAGAAGCCAAACAATAATGTTACAAACAAAACTAAAAACCACGGACCTTGCCTAATAGAAATATTATTTTACAATTTATACCCAAACATTCACTGGAAGGCGCCACTCCCAACCCCTGTTTTGGGTGAATTTGGCAAGCCACAGGAAATACCCATAATCCATTTCTCTCTGCTTATTTAGACCTGCCCTGCCGTTTAATGCGCCAGAGAAACTGGGGTTTAAAACTATCCAATGTGTATTTTACGCCAAGCACTCTGGCCGCCCTGAGGACGGGAGGGCTGGAAGGCAAGAAGACTGATGAGTAAATAAATAAAATATATAAACCTGGGGGACAACTGAAATCATTTAGGCAAAGGGGGAGCGAGGTAGGAGGCAACAGGCAGACAGCAAAACCCTGACCTCTACAGCTCAGCTAGACAAGCTGTGTATGCATGTGTATGCATGCGCATGTGTATGCATGCGAGTGCGTGGTAATGGCGCGGGGCAAGAGGACAGGGGAATATGCCAGACATGCAGAAGTAAGCAATCAACCAAATCCCTCTTCTCGCTCGCTCAACCGCTCCTCTCCTTCTAGCGCTCTGCCGCTACAACCCCTCTCTCTTCCCTCGCAATGAGATGACCTCTATTACCCATGCAGGGGACACGGTGTGTGTGTGTGTGTGTATGTGAGAGAGAGAGAGAGAGAGTGAGAGAGAGAGATTGTTTCTTCCTGGTGGCAGAATATGGATGAGGAGATGGAAATGAGGGAATTAGGAGCACTGGCCTTTTCACACAAACACACACACAAACAACGGCCTATCCATTAGAGCCCCCTGTGTGTGTGTGTGTGTGTGTGTGTGTGTGTGTGTGTGTGTGTGTGTGTCTGTGTGTGTGTGTCACTAAAGTGGGCCTCCTTACTAGGCTTGCGCCGATCGGCATTCGGATCGTATATTGACGTTTTAAGGGATGAGCGACGATTTCTTTTCTCCAACGCCAATATTAAGGCTTAACTTACTTTCAGAACTAAGATGTTATAAAAAATAATCTCCAGAGTCTGCCTCCTACTGTGCATTTAGAGATGTTTCTAGTGGAGCAGCATGTCTGCCCACTAAGCTCCGTTAATCAGTGTCCAGTGAATCTTTTCCATGGATCTGCATCTCTGTTCTCCATATGCCTGCTCACCAAAACTTTGCTCTGCGCTCAATAAGAGTAGTTAACGTTATGGATATGATATGGATTGCGATATTAAAGATAAGATAATATTGTTCAACGGAACATGATGCTGTGATATTGTTTCAGCACCTTGTGGGCGTGTCGGCTATTTCTGTATGCAAGACCATGCCAGTGTGTTTTGAAATTAGAGATCTTTATAACTATGTCTTCTACATGCACAAACTGTTTCACAAGCACAACGTTGGTGTAATTAACAGATTCGCCGAAAATAAGGGTTTTTATATGCCTTGAACATTAAAGACTACAATTTAACACTCCTCATTAGTTTCACCAGACATGGGCATTTCCTGGTTGTTCAGCGAAAATACAATGAGCAATCTTTTTATTAATTATTTTAATATCGGAACAAACTGTTTCCCGGGCACAATATTGGTGTAATTCGCTGTGTAAAGAGATTCGCTGTAGAGAAATAGTTGTATATGCTCAAAGCATGAATGTTGCAATGTTTACGCGCGCCGCTGACCAGCGCGTTTCGCAGACCCAGACAGTATATTTTAGTGGCCATGCTGGCATTTCACTGGCGTGCTGTGACACAACTCCCCACATTGCCTTCCTCTCCTGGCGCCCGCTGGCGATCAGACCGCATATCGGCAATCTCGAGTAGCCACGGTTGGACAATATGAAAATGGAAACGATCGGCCAACCCTACTCCTTACACCGTTCAACCCTGTAGCTACTATTCAAACTCACACCGGTTTGCTGGGAGATTCTACCTAGTGACACTATTGTTTGTAGCAGGTGTGATTCGTTAGCTAGCATGTTAGAGAGAACCGATAGGCAAGACCAAGCTAGGCATGTGAGGAGGTGGCTTTTAAATCTTCTATGTATACATAAACGTATACATTGTAGAAGGTAAACTAGCCCATTGTGCTGTAAAGAAGACTCAAAATGACTGAGACTAATGTCTTCTTGAGATGACAACCACACATTTCACACCAGTGGTGCTTGGTTGATAAAACTATCCAGGCGAACCGCGAATCGGGGAAACTACAAAACGTTACTTTTATGTCCCTGTAACTGCTATCTTTATGCGTGTGTGTGTGTGTGTGTGTGTGTGTGTCCATTTAGAATTCCAAGCCACCTCTGTGCTAAAACCGAACTGCAGAGGAGATCAATACCTGGAGAGACCCTCCCTGTTGTGTCACGCGGAAGCAAGCCCGCCCGCATCCGCCCGCACACACAGGGCCAAAGATCCAAGCAAAATGCATCATTTATGGCTCCTCTACAGGGAGAATCTCCCACAAGTAAGATAACTCATCAGAAAGTCATAGAATCACTACAAAGGTGTGTGTGTGAGAGAGAGAAGCAGTCTGTCTTTTAGAAACAAGATCATATTGTGTGTGTGTGTGTGGGGTGTGTGTGTGTGTGAGTGTGCTTGCATGTGCGAGCAACCTACTTTTCGATCTCACTGTTTTTACAAGTGCGTGGGGCAGAGGAGGAAGAGCAGGAGGAGGAGGAGGAGGAGGGGGTGTTGGGGTCCGCCTTGCTGCCCTCCCCGTTGCTCGTCGACGGCATCTCTGAAACAGAAGCATTACCAAACGTAGTCTTTAGTGCCAACATTTCACAGCAGCAGTTCTAATTCTAATAATAGAATTAGAAATAAATTCTAATAATAAATCAATCCTTTCGTTTTTGCTTTCCACTGCACAGACTTAATTGTAGAATTAATTGTCTTTAGGGGGTTTTTGCTTTCATAAACTTACCGTCGCTGGCCCATTTGGAGAACTCGGGCGTTATTCTGTTAGAAGGCATTCCACCGCTGGAACACAGAGACAGAGGTGGAAATTCATTAGAGAGGACTCAAGCAGTGGCACAATGTCCATTGGTTTGACAACAAATCAAACGTCATGACTGAGTCCAACACTAGGTGGCAGAGCTGGGCGATAAGGCCAAATATTTGATCACAGCAGGTTTTCTTATTGTTATATTCTAACAATTACTATTGTAACAACAACTAAAATTCTAAATTACAAAAAAAATTTGGTGTTTTATGGTTTCATGTCCCTTTTCCTTTCCATCATAGGCCGGCTTGGATCCCGAAAGTTTGAAGGCTCCCTACTGTAAAATTTAAGGGTTGAATTTTGTTTTGAAATCGGTCTAAAATGTTGAAATTCTTGCTGAAATTCTTTGGATCTGGCCCCAGGTGTGACATCATTTCTGGATTGTAACCAATTGGCCGCCCAGCTCTGCCAGGTGGTTTTGGGACAGCATCAGCGATGGCGTCTAAGCGGGCGCGTCTCCGTACTTGAGGACAGCGCCCCGCAGGGCCTCTCGCTCGCGGGCCTCGCCCTGGTCCTCTCCGGCGCCGGAGCAGGGGATGATGTCGGCCTCCGTGTACTGGGCCTTGCCGTACTCCAGGGTGTCGTCGCCGTCCACGTCCAGGTCGGCGTCGCTGTCCGCCGCGCTCTCCTTGGTGCTGCATATGGCGAAGCCCGTTCCTGAGGGCGAGAGACACAGAGACACGGAGAGAGAGTTATTATTTTAGTAGCACTTGAAAAACCTAAAAGGAAGGTGGGCGAAAATTAGGTGGGACCTTGTGGACCAGCTGACAGACAGGTTACCCACCAAGTGGGCTGGCTTGTGTGTGTGTGTGTGTGTGTGTGTGTGTGTGTGTGTGAGTGGCACTTCTATAAACCCAGTGATGAACGCTCAGACAAACTGTTACCGCTGCCTGACTGCTTCCTTCAGCTCCACTTAGCAGCCCAGCCGAGAGGGAGGCAGTGTGTGTGTGTGTGTGTGTCCATCACTCTCTCCTTGCCTGTGTGTTTTGTGAGAGGCTGTCTGTCCCTCTGTCACTTACGGCGCGTCTATCCAACCATGTGAAGGCAGCTCAGAGTGTCTGTGCATCACTTGTGCCTCGTGCCCCCCCAACCAACCAGGTGTGTGTGTGTGTGTGTGCGTGCGCACGTAGACATGCGTGGTGTACGCGCGTGTGCGACTGAACTCCCGAGTCTGAAGCGGCTTGTGTCTGTCAGCGACAGTCCTGACAGCCGTCTTATTTACACCCTTCCCAATTTCTACAAGCTCTCCACTGAACTAGTGCGGTTCCTGTGTATGCCTCGGTGTGCGTGTGTGTCTGCGTGTGTGTGCGTATGTGTCTGTGTGTGTGTGGGGGGGGGGGGGAGAGACA
>JAODLI010001407.1:0-11266 GCA_027575585.1 Percopsis omiscomaycus
GGTGGAATTGTCTGTGATTCCACGGGCACCAGGTGAAATCTTGCCTAGGGCAGCAAATTGGCCAGGGCCGGCCCTGGCCACAGGGCTGTACCTATGGGCTGTACGCTAAGCACAGGAAACAGAAATGATTCGTTCACGACTCATAACTATTGGTCTTCGGGTTGGTTTCTTTCATTCATTTGTCACGTGACAGTGGTGCGTCTCTGCACCTCCTTGGTTTTCACATGGTTTGAATTAGTTGTGGCTTTATAGAATGATAAAGAAGTGAATTGTGTAGGCTATTATACCATGTAGCCTTCAGTGTTTGAAAACGGCGCTCTTTTTTACATCGCCCACAAGAGAGCTACAGCGCCGCACTAACTAGTTTTAAAATAAACGAAATGAAAAAAATTATTTTACTGACCGAAATGTAAAGATCTGAGTCAGTAAAAAGATTCAAACTTCCCACCACTACAACCCCCCCCCCCCTCTCTCTCTCTAGAGATCACAGCTGTAGAAGGACAGGTTCTGTCCATCCCATGCCACGCCCCACCTTACCTGCGTAGCCCCGCTCTCTCCTGGAGTTTCACAAATGGCAAAGACACCGCCCACATCCTGTCGTACGACAGCCAATCGCAACAAAGCTGGACCTCCATGCCGTGGCAGCAGCGGGTAAAGGTGGATGCGTCCCGGGCGGCAGCGGGCGACGGCTCGCTGCGGCTATTGGACACCGACCACGAAGAAGACAGCGGAACTTACACCTGTGTGTTCTCCGCAGCCTTCCAAACACACACTGAACACACTGAGGTCTTCATCCTCTCCTCTAATGGTGGGAACACACACTAACAGTATACGCACACACAGACACACACACACACACACACAGATTAGTAAATCAATATATGCACGTCTCATCTTTGTACAGAAAAGCGAATTCAGACGGGGGAGCTGAGTCATTGGTGGATCGTTGCCTTGGTGATGTCAGTGCTAGCTGTTGCATTGGTGGGAATGCTGGTATACCTGAAGGTCAAAGGTATTCAAATATATACATATATATCACTTTTATTTAGCATATTGTCATTGCTAACTATCCGTTTGCTTCATATAAAGTGAATTTGGACCTATAATGGGCTTTTTAATACGAACATGGACCCAAGAGATTCCAGTAGCAGTATTTCTGTAGAATGTGTTGATTCTTGGCTGATTCTCCACCTAAAACAGACATGTCATTTTGTCCTCCACCCAGGAAGCCACTCCAAACCAAGGAAGGACCCTGAGGAACCCATCGAGCTACACTTAGTTCAAGGTATGTTATCGTCATTACCCACAGCCAACACTAGAGGGAGGCAGAATCAATTATTATATAAGTCGTTATATCCTTGTACAGATGTGTACAAGGATCAACTGTTTTGGGAGGGTATTCAGAATGATTATTAGCATCAGACAGAAAATACATTAGGTCAAATACAACTGTTTACACAGTTTACAAAGTTGTGTTGTATACATTATTGCCTTACTGTTCCTGCAACAACCCAATTTCCTCAAAGGGATTAACTTAGTGCATCTTGCGTCTTACAGACCCAACAGAAAGCAGTCCGCTGGCAGGAGAAGAGAGCAAGAAAACACATGGAGACCAACCAGGGTCTCCCTTAACCTCAGAGACAAACAAATAACACAAGAAAACATTAACATGGCTTCCTTATAAGAACACATTGACTAAACTCTTGGCAATTTCTTTATGAAGGGATGAACGGATCATATATATTATATATTTACTTTTAGACAGGTTGAGCAACCAAAAGTAAACAACATGCCAACCAAAGGAATAACAAACAGGACAAGACATCTACGGAGCTTCAATATGAAGCTTTGACTACATTACGCCTTAATGAGATGTTTGTTATCTTGAGAAATTCCTCTATGAAGTGATAAAGTTTCACCAAAGAACAATATTGACTGAACAGAAGCATATTCTTCTGAATGGAATTACAGTGATGAGGGTGAGTAGAGTTTATACAACCTCACAACGGTCACTAATATTAGTGACCCTTTGTGTCAAAGAACAGTGACTATAATATGTGTCATGTTTTTAAAAGCCTAACCTAACATTATTGCCACTGTCTGTGATACTGTTTATGTGTCATGATTTACACTGTAACCGTTTTTAAATGTAATATATTTTATAATGTGTGAAAATAAAGTATTTGAAAAGCTGACCCACTATTTAAATCTATCTTAAAATGATCAAATGCAATATCAAATTAAACTGAAGGTATTAGGGCTTGGCACTGAATGATCGACGTACAATCAGAAGGAGGAAGTAATTCAGAGTACAGTAAAGTTTTCGTGTGTGAGGGTGTACCAGTACACAAAAGAAAATGGACCTATCACTTTATTACTTTATATGTCTGGTCGTCCTGGTTCTTCAGTCAGTCACTGTCATCAGGGGAGGTGAGTGCCAGTCTGTCGACCTCTTATCTGAGCTTTGCATTGGTACATGTATGGCTGCTGTGTGTTGTAATTCTCTCTAACGTATTTAGTTAGTTTAACCAAGTTCATGTTGACATTTTAAAGATTTAAATTGAATTCAGTTCAGTCAAGGTAAACTTATGAAGGTCAGCCTGCGCCCAGATTCCATCCACGTTGTTTAATTACTATATCGTCAAATATTGACAAATATTGCTGCATATATTTTTTGACATACTCTATACTTTGATGTACTGTATCTTATCACAGTTTGGTCAAAGTTAATTTGATATATGATACATTTGATATATTATATTGGAATAAATCTTTAAACTTACAAAGATGATTTAAAACAAAAAACAGGTTAGAAACAAAATGATCTGCTATGTGGCTGGGCTGCATTTCCAATGCCTTTTGTCATACAGAAAGGCATGTGTGTGCGTTGAACATATTTTGCTAAGGATACTGGACAATGGAATGCGAGTAGGACAAGAAAACCAGTTTTTCAGGTTTCAGGTGATACCAGGGCCATGACAAAGTAGTACAACAGACGATTAATCCTCACGATGTAACAACCAAGCGACATGGTCGTGCCTGCTGCTGTCATGCAAGATCTACAGTTGCGGCTGGAGCGAGCACAGATTTGATGACGATGTCAGTGTTAAACATTAAACGGAACATAAATACAAAACATAAATAACTATAGTCTTTAACGAAAAACAAAACATTTGATGTATTTTATGCTGGTCTACGGCGCGTGTGCATGAGGCTTGTGGGTGATAGCTGGGTCAGCTCTCAGCCCGATGCATGCTTTGGGCTGACTCGGTGAGGGCATATATAGAATATAGCAGTCACTTGTCGATAATGTGTAGTAAATGCTGCCAGCAGAACTGACTTTCTAGATGGTGATGCCTTACTGCGCCACTGAGCAATGCCATTGTATACTGCACATACAGTATCTACTGTATCTACAGTATATCTTTGCATATTTCTATCCTCATGTCTTTCTTTTCTTTCCGTTCTCCTTTCCTTCACCACTTCTCTCTCTCCCTTTCCCTCTATGTCTCTCCAAGGAGCCATTCTTATCCCCTGCTTAAGTCTGCTCTAACAGATTGAAACTGAAGTCAATTTCAGATTTTACCTTATATTCATGGGTCACGATACAATACGTATCACGATACATTGCATTATAGATAGATAGATAGATACTTTATTGATCCCGAAGGAAATTCAAGATGCTACATATTGTGATACATTGCAATAATCTACATGACATATTTATATAAAATAGAGCTGAAAATACAACTTGCTGTGTACCACCTATACCGAGATGAATTCTGATTAATTAGGATATTATCTTGTGGAGTGTGTGTGAGACAGAAAGAGAGAGGACACAACTCAAAATGTGTTTTTTTGGTCCATAAAAAATAGATAATTCTGAGTTTATTTAAGTAACAGCTAGTCTCGTGGGTCCAGACGTGACAAGAAAGCAAGCCTTTGTCAAAGTTGCCGGTAGGACAGTGTTTACTTGAGCACTGCTGCATTTTCCAATTTGAATTACTGCCCCTATTTTGGTTTAGAGGTTTCAAACTGTGTTTACACCCAAATTGTCTCATAGATGTCCCCAGACGTTTTATACAATAGTATAATAAGAGACAGACTAGCTAACAGGGGTTTAATAAGCACAAACATAAATAAACATACTTTCAATATAAACCCTACTTAAAATGCTTGCCTTATCTCCTTGGCTCTGAACCCTTTCACTGTGATACCACCTTTCACACAGATACCACAGTGTCCTGTGTATTCCTGGAGCCCTGTCTGTTTCCCTGCACCTTCCCACCAGACAGGGAAGAGGTCATCCACTGGACACTCTTGGGTTCTGGAGACCCAGTAGTCCACTCGTACTACAGGGGTCAGGACCAATTTACCTACCAGGAGAAGGAGTTTAGCGACAGGACCTCCCTGTTCCATGACCAGATCTCCAAGGGAAATGCGTCACTCCGGCTGTCAGGGGTGTCCTTCAAGGACCAGAGAAGATATAAATGTTATACCAGCACCGCTCTGGCCAACAAGGAGTCTTTCATCAGTCTGACAATAGAAGGTGGGAGGTAGACCTTTTGGGGCCACGGCAAAAATAAATTAAATAATCAACTATTATTTTTATTAGTAAATGTTCTTTTTGGTGGTCACAAAACAATACTTTTCAGAACTGTTGTGGTAATCAAAAAATGGTAAGTTATCAGTGTAAATGTATAACTAGAAGGCTAAATTAAAACATTTTGAGAATCTGAAATAAAAATTAAGTGAAGTGACAACAATATTTTGACCAGCGGTGTGTATAGGTCAAAACTGAAAAATAAAAAAATACAGTCTAAAACAAAAATTGATACAGTGTAAAATTAAAAACAAAACTATTTGAAACTATTTTTAGTCATACACACTCCATCCAACTATCTTCAGGTGTATTATAGGTGTACTTTAAAGAAGTACTTTAAATCAGATATGGTTACATACAAGTAATGCATATTTCAGACAATCCCGTTACTGTACTTTACCACTGACCCTTTATAAAAAGTCCTTTCAAAAGCTTCAATATTTTTTATACCTTATCTTATCCTTTCCCTCAAGCTCCGGTAGTTAAAGTTGACATTAAACTGGTGAATGACACAATAACCTGCAGCTCAAGAGGAATATACCCAGCGCCTGAGCTCTCCTGGTCCACCAGCCCTCCATCAGAATTAAACCTCCAGAACAGAACCACGCTCAGGAAGTATGACCCGGGACTTCATGATATCAGCAGCTTTCTAAAGATTAGCAATCATCAACTAGCCTACTTCTGTTCAGTCAGTACCAACGCTAGAACAAGAATCGCCACGGTGACACAATACTGTAAGTCAACATCAAACAGTTGCTTCAATCTCAACCCTTTATCTTTGAAACAAATCTTTCTTGTTTTTCATCATTTAGCACATGCTTTTATCCAGAGCGACTTACAGTGTGTACAGGTATTATTAAGAAGCAGGAGGAACACAGGCCGATGCTCGGCTTGAACCTATGACCTTTGAGCTGGAAGTGGAACACACCAGCAGTGACTGGTCTGGGTGAGATTAGACAGAACTAAGTCTAAATCTATATTTCAGCTACCATCACTGCTACAGCTGGTACTGAAGTGACAATCCTCTGCAATCCAACTGCCATCTCGAGCAGCTTTGACCTCACCTGGACGTTCAACCACAATGAGACAGTCCTTCGTTCTCTTGCCGGCAGGGACCTGGAGGTCCAGGAGGCGTGGAAGACAGCGGGTGTGTCTGTAAACGGCAGTCTTCAGCTCCGGGCTTCCTCTGTGAAATACGAGGGGACCTACATTTGTGAGCTCAGTAATGCTGAAGTAACACGTGTGAGCAACACCTTCCTGAATATAGAGGCTAGTGGAGCAGGTAACAAAGTATAGGAGTCTGTATAAACACTAAAACACTAAAACACAGCAAAACAAATGAGATAAAACACAAAGCAAAACAACAGTGTACAGTATGCAGACTTTCAAGAACAAAATACTTAACAAAATACTTATACTTATACTCAGAAAAAGTCCCTTTAGTTACAGTACATAATCATATCCCACCAAGATTTAGTTTTGTTTCAGATCTTTGGGTCATTGTTGAAGGAGTGACCAAATCAATAGTATATGCTCCTTTGTACAGAAACCCGAATTCAGAAGTGGGAACGTAATCACTGGCTCATTCCCTTAATGATGGCAGTACTGGCTGTTGCATTGGTGGGCATTGGTGTGTATGTAATTGTAGAGAGAAAGGTATTTAAATTTAAAAATATTAATTTCATTTAGTCTAACTTTCATTTAGCATCATTAAGGCTATTAAGGCTAACTATCCATTTGCTTTATATAAAGTGTATTTGGACCTATAATGAGTATTTGATTAGAACATGGACAAAATAGTTTCCAGTAGCATTTCAAGGTCCACTGTATTTCTGTAGAATGTGTTGATTCTTGGCTGATTTACCATCCAATCTCAACCTTAAACAGACATGTCTCTTTGTCCTTCACTCAAAATGCCTCTCTAAACCAAGTGGACCCTGAGAAACCCACAAGGTATGTTATGCTCAGTACTCACAGCCAACACTAGAGAGAGGCAGAATCAATAAGTATACCAGTCAGAAACAGACTTGTACAAGGATCAACTGTTCTGGGAGAACAAGACAAGATTATTTATTTTTATTCATTTGATATTCTCTATAAAAAAACAATCCCAGTGTCTAAGTTGTATGCCAATTAACCTTCAACCAATCCGAAAGTATGTCAGCATCAACTGCAGTATTAAAATCAACGCTGATTGATTGGCATGATTTAGAATAAAGGGTATTCAGAATGATTAGTAGCATAGACAGAAAATACATTAGGTCAAATACAACTGTTTACATAGTTTCCACAGTTGTAATAATACCTTATTGCCTTACTGTTCCTGCAACAACCCAATTTCCTCAAAGGGATTAACGAATTGCATCTTGCATCTTACAGAACCAACAGCAAGCAGTCCGCTCGCAGAATAGAGCAAGAAAACACATGGAGACCAGGGATGAGCGAGTACACCATTATCTGTAACTGTATCTGTTCAACCAACTAAATGATCTGTATCCGTATCCGTACTCAGAATGGGCGGGGCTTGAACTGGAAGTGGGCAGGGCCTGATGGAAGTCTTGACATGGATATAAGTTGATCAGAAGTTGCTATGTTTAAAGTTTATTATAAAACTACTTACAGAACATCCTCAGAATTAAGCTTTAGATAAATATTTTCAATCACAAGAGTGAGAGTACTATTTATAACAAGTATTTCATAAACCTGTGCGAATGAATAACCTTGAACAGTGAATCAATGAATGCAAAAGGCTGCTGTTAGAGCAGGGGCTCTCTTGTACAGGCTTTTGGTCATTCAGATGTAAATAATAATTTGTGTATGTATATACAGTATATATATAGACTTCATGTTGTAATCCAGTTTCAATAAATGTACAGTGGTAGGCCTATTGGTGAATTATTGACTTCTTATGAAACTAATAAAAACCACATGATTATACAAACAATAAACATGTATCCTTGAGCTTGTGAAGGAGGTGTTTGTTTTTCTGAGTGGTTTGTTCTATAATTGTGGCTTGGGCTGTGCAGATCAAGCAAGTGTCCATGCACTGCACTGCAGGCTCGCGGATTTGAATGATTTTGTTCAGTTGGCCTGGAGGCTGACACACAAACTTCCAGGAATCCGGGATGAGCCATCCAAAGTTTACATTTATTTACAGTTGTCAGACAGAACAGATGTACAGTGCAGTTCTAAAAACTTGGCCAAAACAAACAAAACAAATTCAAACTATAACTAAACTCAAAAGAATAGAATAGACAAGAGCTACAGGCTATGACCCTTTAAAATGGGCCCTGGCAACGATACCGCAGTTCTCTGAGTCAATGTCACACACAGTAGGACCAAAGGAAGACTGACTGCTGTCGGCTCTCTCCCAACTCATATTCCCACTGGCTTCGCCTGCTGAACAAACAAAAACAGGAAAATTAATTACCTACAACATTCTTAAATCTTCTCCCGGGGAACCCTTTATCAACTACATAATATATCCACAGAGACTGGGGCATAACATGAATTGGGGGCTCGTTCCGTCTTCTTGTAGCGCTTCGTTTCCGGGTTAGTTCGATGAGAATATTTGTTTTGGCTGGAAGTTTTTTTTTTGGTGTGTGGTGGGAATCATGGAGTTTTCACTGGATGATTTTGTGGCCAGTCCATCTTTGGCTAAAATCGAGAAATGCTTAAAAACAGACCTGTTGATTGTGGCACATTGTTATAAAGTGCAGGTGCCCTACAGTGTAAATAAAGCGGAGCTCAAACAGTTGCTGTGTGCAAAGTTGGTGGAGCAGGGCGTCCTACCCAAACCAGCTGCTGACACGGCTGATGTTGCTGCGGGTGACGCGGCGAGTGACGCACTGATGGCAGAGGTGAAAGCGGCGGAGGCTGCTGGCATACTCGCGGCTGGTGTGGAGCTTGGGCCGGTCACGGATCCTCTCATGGGTAACAGAGGGTCTCCGCATTGCCCTCCAAATAAAGGAGGTAGAGACCAAAAACAAGCAGCTAGAGGTGCAAGCCATGCACCTGCGCATCAGGGCTCTCGAGCTAGGAAAAGGAGCCCCTGTAGCCTCCACCCCATTGTCTCCTCTTGGCCCCAACTCTGTTTCTGCTCTTGCTTTTGACATTAGTAAGCACATTGATGATGTAGTTGCCTGCTCCTCCACCTGGTCCGACCATCTCCACACACTGTCCCTCATTTTCAGCCGTCTCCATGAGGCCTCCCTTGTGGAGCCTCCAAAAGGTGAATTTGGCAAGGCCACTGTTACCTATTTGGGTAAACAGGTAGGTCAGGGGCAGGTGCGTCCGTTGGCTGAAAAAGTGCAGACGATTATGATTTCCCGGTCCCCCAGTCCAAGAAAGCGCTGCGCCATTTTCTAGGACTGTGTGGGTACTATTGTGGTTTCTGTCTAAACTTTTCTGATGTGGTGTTCTAACCAGCGGCTTATGCGCTGGTCTCTCCTCCTGCAGGATTTTAATCTGCAGATTCACCGCAAGAAGGGTACAGAAAATGTGATAGCAGATGCTTTGTCTAGGTGTTCCTCAGATCCGGAAGGAATTGAACCTTTAGGGGTATGTTTAATTCTTGGGTGTGGGGGTGTTATGACTGCGGCCATTTTTTCTCTCAGTCTGATGTGTTTTTTTGTTTATTATTTAACATGCAAAAAGGGGTGTGCCATAGCCGTGAGACGATTGGTGGAAAGGTTCCATGCCCTGGCCCATGATTGGCTGCAGCCGGGAAACCACCTGGTATATAAGGAGCCAAGATGGCAGCCGTTTGTGGGCAGCACATCCATCTCCTCTCCCAACTGGCCACACTTCTGCGTTGTCCAACCTTGAGATTAGAAATAGTTTAATCTTGAGTAGTATGGGTGGACTGCCAGTTTTGTTAATCTTGTTTTCTCCTGTTTAATTAGTTAGGGAGGTAAGTAATCTTTTAGTCATTTGTAGCCTAGACAAGGTTATCAACTTGCTATTAAACCTTTTAAACAAGTACATTCCCAAACACTATCAAGCACCCCCTCCCTTAACCGCTGTATGGTATTCGGGTCAAATTTACCTGTTTCAAATTTTTACAAGAAGAAAAATGGTACAAACTGAAACCCAATGGCCTTACCTTATTTTCTGTGATAAACATGTATAAACAAAAAAAAACTAATTTGAGCACACATGCTATTATAACCCACACATTTGGTCTTCGGGTCAGTTTGACCCGCATATGACCCTAACCTAACCCAATCAAAGCTACAATAATCCAATTATTAATGCTACAAAATGTAAAATATTGTCTTTTGACTGAAAATGATGTCCAGATTTGAAATAAAGTAATAATGACATTTGAAAAGTGTTTATTAGGAAAAATATTAGGAAAAATATCGAAAAAGTATCTATCGAAATTCATGTATTGTATCGGTATCGAAACAAAATGTTCGTGTCATGACAACAAAGATGGAAGTCTGCTTTTACATATTCGACACAGTGTAGAGTGAAGCACGATACCACCTTACCTGCTTCACGGTACCTGTCTCTCTTTCTCTCTCTCTCGCGTACCAGAAAGTCATCAATCAAATGTTCGTCATCAACGGAATGCATTTAATAAAATGTATTCATGTGTAACACTGTCCAATTAACTGAAACACAAGATATTGTGTGATGTCTTCTCTCTATTACAAGAAGTGCTGAAAATAGGATTAAAATGCATATATTTAGATATACAGAAATATTAGTGATAGACACCATGTTGGATGTCTACTGTGACATACACTCAACTGTCCACACGATACTTTCTCAATTCCACGGTGCCTTGAACGGTTCTATTGCACACACGTTCTTCCAGGACTTACACTGCCTGGTATACAGCATATAACAGCATATAATTATATTCAGCACTACGCAAACACCACACTTAACTTGTGGCTGGTCATCCACCAGGTTCTGCCTCTGGCTTTTCCCCCCGCAGCTGTAGGCCCTTACTGTTAAAAGGGGAGACAAGTGATTAACAAAAACACCCACACCTGTCCCCTAGCCCCGTGAACCACACCTCCCCACGTTCCCTTCCACACACAGACACGCTAAACCACGCCCCCACCCCCACATCTACGGATTGGGGAAATTCTAAGTAAAACTAAATAGTCCATAAATCAAAACTAAAGAGACACACCTGCGTGGGCTAATTCCTCACAGGTGCGCAGCGGGAAAGGAAGACACGGACCTATGGGTGCCGATGGTGACAAGATGCTTTGTTGGTGTACATCTGAAGGTAATGTTTGCCATGTTGTAACAGTTGTTGGACCTGGGTTGAAAGAAATGTTTTAGAGATAGTGTATAGTACCCCGGATAGATACATTGTAATTGATAAGACAAGTACGTAAGACGTGGATTTCCCCCCCCGCTTTAGCCCAAAAGGAGACACCAGTGTCTGCCCGGAAACAACCCTTTGTCAGAAGTCCTTAAAATGTGGGGACATGGGTGTTTTATCCTATCTTACTCTTACTTTAAAACAGTACATTTAAAGTTTTGCTTAAAGTAGTTCCTTGAGGGATTTCTCTGGTGAGCAGAGACAAACAATATAGAAATATAGAAAGAGTACAACTGCTGTTTAAAGGTCCAGTGTGTAATATTTCAGAGGATCTAGTGACAGAAATGCAATATAAGATCCATAACTATGTTGTCAGT
>JAODLI010001408.1:0-11265 GCA_027575585.1 Percopsis omiscomaycus
GGCGCTTGGCGGGTGTTAATTTCGGACCCTGTTGATATTGATATATATATATATGTATATATATATATATACATTTGGCGGGCGGGTGTGTGCTAATATCAAGCCCTGCTTACCTTAAAATACATCTTTGAGCTTGGTGAATCTGTAGTTTCCATACGGTGGACGTCAAATGAACGATGTGTGTTATAATTCTCAATGAAAAAAAACGTAATGCAAATACATTTATTTTTTATTAACTCTATATTTTATTGTAAAACACTTAATTGTAAATTTCTAATACCTCATCCATGAGTTATTTGAAAAGGAGTTTAGGGTGGTGTTTTGACACTCTCTCACCAGTAGAGGGAGCAAGATCCTCATATTTCCAATGGTGCTTCTGTTTCGTAACTATTATGCGTTTGTGGATTTTTATTTTCAGATAATATCAAGGTTCTCTTGACATAATTCATGGTTAATAGTTGTTTAAAATTCTGTTTCTGCTGTTACACTGTAAGTTCTCAGAATACTGACCACCAACCAAGTCCCAGTTTTTACGACTTCACTTAGCGTATTCCTGGGTTAAGTAAAGTTCATCGTCTCTAAATAGTTCTCTCAACCACGTTCGAGTTGACAACGTCAGCTGCTAATTGTTCTAATGCAAACTATATTAAGGAGCTTGTTTGTTTCATAGAACCTTTAAATGAGTAGTTATAATGTCACATCAAGCTTCTTACAAACATAACTATTTACAAATATATATATATTAGTAGCAGTACTGGTTTTTATACTGTTTTAATTGTGTACAGGTTGCATGGTTGACCTCAACTCAGAAGGGAGCCAATGGTTCACACATGGCCTTACTAACACACCCTCCCTGTTTGTGTATCTCATGGTCTGGGAGTCATTTAACATATCTGATAGTGTTTTCATCTAGAGGGAAAAGTAGGGCTCAGACGATTCACAATGCAGGTTTCTAATTCTTATAGCTATTCAAGCCAAACACAAATGTCTTGTTTGTCATAGACAAAGTTATGGTCTTAAATTAAACGATCTGTGTCCACTGGTTTATATTATTTATTTGTATGCCCATATGTTTCCAAGTCACTGTCTATATATAGGATTATTTATTAAGGAGGACAAAAGACAAGGCAATACATTTTTTGTTAATATGTTTTGTATTGATATTACGACATCAAAGGTCAGTAAGAGGTCATATCTCAGTTGAAAATATAACAAGACCATTTTGAATAACTTTTTAATGTAACAACAAAAACAATAGTGGTTCATAAAACAGGAAAATGCTATTTTTAATTAACACAAGGAACCCACGCAATCAAGACACAACGCAGGAGTAAGAAACATGCATACAGTGTTTATTTTGCAACCAAGACATTAAATAAAACTACAAAGATACTTCACTTATACAAAATATAGTATATCCCATTCACATACAAAATAACAATAATTTACTGTATAAATTAAACTTTTCACTATTCCTTAATTACAATATCATTATAACAATGTCCCTATCTGCAGAGATTTGGTGTTGATTTCATGTCAAAGTACAAGACCTTGAGAAAAGTCTGTTTTCACCTCTGAGAAAGTCGCATGGACTTTTCCGAATGACAGGACAGAAAATGTGAGTTTGCATAATTCACTGGCTATCCAAACAGCCCTGTTCTTGCTAGATTTTAACTGTCAGGTTTAGTTAGGTTGTCTTTGATTTAACCAGACATTAATTTCTCATTCTCTAAATCTTTATCTCTACGCATGGGCTCCTCTGAACATCCCAGACCCAGGGGGCATGTGTGCTTGTCTTGCAATAATTAACATGACTTACAGTTGAGCAGACAGGCAAAATAAGGCTTGAGGACACCTCTAGACGTACTTCTGAGTGAGGAAGAAAAGTTGTTTAGCATCGTACATCTAATATTGTCAGAGTCCCACCTGCTATAAATCCTATGCTTTGAATTCCACGGTGACGCTGCTTAAGTGTAGCATTCTATCTCAAGTGCTTGTCGCTGCACAGCTCTTAAGTAATTTGAAGCTTGATTTTTCACTAAGACTGAATGCAGGAGTGACTAAGTACTGTTTCACCTCACCAAAGGGAGGCAAATCTAAGTGCATCAACGTATTTGGGTGGCGATGAATTTTTCGGACAGTGATAAAAGTATTGTTGGGTTAACAATCTGTAAAAACACACCAATATCCAGCCCCAATAGCATGGACAGATGGTTACTACTGTATGCTACAGGCGGACCAGTAGATTCTGATCTTTCACAACTAGTTTAAATGTCACTGAAATGCACAGAACTGTAGTGGCTTCTAACCTGCCGTCACCTTGCCCATAATACCACCGCAGGCTTGTGGTTTAGTTGGCAGTCTACCTTTAAGGCTGAAACCAAAGTGACAACTAGTAGATTTAGGTCGGGTGCATCCAGTAAATGTAAGTCATTTACTGCTGTCTGAAAACAGAAATAGGGTCCCACCTTTAAGTTTAGCTGCAGTTGAAACGTAAAAACAAAATAAAGCAGTTTGATGGGTCTCTCAAAAGCGGAGACAACGTGAAACAGAATACATGTTATTTTTCCCACATTGAAATACACAATACACAACAATATTATTACCTCCCCAGAAAACTTAAAATGAACAATATGTTCAGTAAAAAAAAAACATCATAGTCTACACAAAAGAATACACAGAAATGAAAACTAAACAGAACGTTTGATTTAAAAGTTTTGTCTAGATAATGGAATCTACTCCAAAATGCTATATATTCATTTTGGTGGACAAAAGAAATACTTACCTGAAGTTTATCATTCAATATCTGTAAAACAAGGATCCAGTTTGTACTGTATAAGGATAACTATTGCCAACCAAGAACCTATAGTTTAACTTATAATAATAAATATGATCACGTTTGATTTAAGTGAGATCATTTAAGAGCTGGTGGCACTTGTTTCAAGCCGTAAATGTCTACATTTGGAACAGAACATATCCCACTATGGCACCAGGAGTGTTTCAGTGAAGTGCATACTCTTCGGAGAGGACCTCGTCAACGCTTTGAAAGAAAGGGATCTAAGGTTGACTTAGACGAGAACAAAACTCTTAAGGCACTTAAAACACCATTAAACCACAAATAACCCCACCCACAACAGGGATGAGAAAAAAAAGATCTTCGCAAACATCCCTAAATGTCAAACAGCTGTCTACAAGCACCGCCCAACCCTGCTCGCGTCAGCGCTGTTTCTTCTCCACGCGTGTAGCGCTTCTCGCTCTTTCTCCCCGTGGGACTTTATTTAGAGCTAATGATTTATCTTCTTCAAACTTTAAATTTCCATAATTTTTCCACCGTTAGTGTAGAAGTAGCAATACAGAAGCACTTAGCATACCGATCCAAACATGGGATCATACAGTCAGAGACAGACAATCTTTGGATGTGAGGATTCTTTATATTTTGTGTTGGAATAATTACTTTGTTAGACGAGTTATCTTAAACTGTTAAGTGTTACAGCATAAGTGCATGAGTGTGTTTCTTTGTGTGTTTTCACGTGCGCGTGTACACACACACACACGCATAAGTGTCAAATTCTCCAGTTGTCTCCTCCATCCTGTCCTTGAAAATGATTTGGTTGCCATTTTGGTTCCAAAGCACCAAAAAGAGGCACCCCACCCTGTTTACAGACAGCTGGGGACAGTGAAGTCGGCCATTCTGTGCCTGGCTATAAAGCTCATCCTGGGTTTTTGGAGGGAAATACTTGCCCTCTGCCTTTTCCAGTAGGGTAACGGTGGTAAAACTCCAGGGATTATCGCAGCGTCCTAGGCCAAAGGAGAAGGGACCACCATTACAGTGTCCTCAAATCTGTTATGGAGCTGTTTTGTCTCCCTCTTTTCTCCTTTCACACCACAGACTCCGACAGCCCTGCTGGCCTCCTCTTCTTTGGTGCTGAGGTCAGGGAAGGCCCGGCCTCGTGGGCCTGGAGCCTTTTTTTAGTAGCAGTCACTCAATCAGTCGTCTGTAGCCACTCAGTTAGTTATTACTGTAGCTTTTTAGCTTAGCGCACCATAGAGTTTCATCGTCTGAGGGCGTGGCATGTGACAGCCCTGATACACAATTAGTGACTGTGGTGGTAGTGGCACAGATGCAGTAGCCCTAGTTGCCCACCAGGGGGCTGAGGTCTCCGTGGTGGTTCTTCAACTTCTTCTTGAAGAGGGAGATGGTAGACGGTCTGTAGAGGATGATCCAGGGCTCCGAGGATGCAGTGCTACAGCTGTCTGAACCACTGACCGTGGGGATGTTGGGGGACCTGGGAGAGTCAAAACGAGAATGGAGGAGAGATCAGATGGAGAAAGGATTGAGAAATTGAGAAGTGACAGGAACACAGAGGGAGGTGGAGAGGAAGAATGAAATGATGAATTCCCTAATAACCCAGTGATATATATATACTGTATATATATACATATACTGTATTAAATGGACACTTGAAACCAGTGTTACAAAAATATTGTTGTCTGGTCAGAGAGTGCCTCTCTACAGAGCTCCTAGGCTCACACTGTTCTCTACCCCTCCCCCAACAGCCACATGGCCTTTTATACAGCATATCTATAATGAAGAAATTGTTGACAATAAAGGTGAGGCTCTAGAAACAGAGGAGAAGCATTGGCAGTGGTTTAGCCTACTGCATCTAGTACTTACTTGACTGTGACATGCAGGAGTAGCTTTGCAACCATAGCGATCACGGTCAGGGTAAGAAGTGCTGCCAAAGCATAGATGGTCCACGCTAAAGAATAAAAACAATACCTCAATGACAACACATCAGATATTATTTAACAAAATTAAACAGGGTTAGACAATTCGCGAGAAGAGACTCTGTTGTCATACTTGTTAGTAATGTTCAGCCAGAACATTGTCATGAGAGGGTGATGCATTGTTAGTGCACATCTGTTATTGTCTGCAGAATGCCATTTGAGGCCGACTCCTCAGAGCAAGAGAAAAATGTTATTTTCTCAGAGGGGAAAAGAATGAAATATATCTGCTGTGTATCAGAGACGGCTGCATGATAATTTGCTAATAAGTCAGTAATTGGAAAGGTTGTCACATCAGTTACATGTATTATCGAGAGGAATCACTACAGACCGGGTTTTGTTTAAACCTTCCCGTTTACCCAGTTTTCTTACAATTAAAATGTTTTCAACAGCAAAATGGCATGTTAAAAAGAGCTGTGTGAGCAATGGTCTCAAACTCGATCATATGGCCGTTAGTTTTAATCTAATTTTATGATTTTACTAGTTCATGTCTTGTAGATATTCGTGTAGGCCCAAAAATATACAATAGTAAGTGGCCCCTGGGTGATTCGAGTTTGATTCCCTGCGGGTGAGGCAGAGGAAGGTAGATGACGGGAACATACTAGCATTGTGTCCGGTGGTCTTGCTGGGTCCAGCCCACTGACCTGGCATGTTGTGCTCCGGTTTACCGGGGCTGGACGTGATTACGTAGAGGATCTGGGACGAGCGGCCGTTAGCGGAGCCGTTTGACCTCTCGGTGACCCCGCTGGCCACCTGAGGCCCCTCTGTGCTGGAGATGAACTCCTCCTCGTCCTCCTCCTCCTCTGTGGTTCTGGCGTCTTGGCCTCTCAGCGCTGAAGGAAAGAGGCACCCATTTAGTTTGAATATTGGATGTACAAGTTATTATTTTAGCTTCCACAGTCATTGTAATCATGATAGATGATAAAGGCACAAGAGACGTCTCTAACGTCTTTACTAACCCATATTTCCCCTGAACTGAACCACCAATTAAACAAGGAAATACTCCCAAAAGCCAGGCAGAAGAAACGGGCCCTGTGTTCAAGTAGTAGTAGTAGTAAGTAGAGTAGGGTATGTTTTTTCAGAATACCTCTTACTTTTGTTCATGGGAACAGAAGAGTTCAGAAGTAAATGTACTTTGCAAAAACAGTCAAGCGTGTTATAAACATGTGGTGCTGAGAGCCCAGATGTAAGCCTTGGGTCAAATGATGTTTGCAATTAATTCTTACTGTTTGTTTAAACCTGCTTAGTGTACCAGATGGTCCAAGTTCGCTACATTAAACAACAGTAAGAAAATGTGCACACTACATGAATGTAAATTTAGGAATCTTTTCTATGGCTTTCCTGGTGGGGTCGATACCTCACACATCCCTCACAACACTACAAACTAGCAACAAATGCTAAAAACGCTAAGAATAATTTTTAGATATTATGTGAACAAGGCCTGTTCTACTCTGCCATAAATGGTGGCTTGGTGTTTGTGGGAGTTTTTCACACAATATCTTAACCTGACTGTTCCATTTCCAGAACATCCCATGTGTTCAGCACACTGCCAAAAGTCCATCTTTACAAGTCATTCAGTCACATAACACTGCTGAAGACCTCCTTCCAATGCTGTATGAACATCCTACTTGTTTCCAACGCACCATTGCTTGTTCAAAGAATTTCAGTATATTTATCACAAAATAAAGAGGATACTGTAAAATGACACTAGATTTTAGTATTTTGCTCTCTTGGTATCTGATACTTCCATTAGCTTTCCCTCTATTACATGATGTCCATATTTCTCCATCTCTCCGTCTAAACAGGAGAAATGCCTATTTCTCCACAGGGTAACCTTTAGCCATAGCAATACTAATACCACATTTTCCCAATTCCTTTTCTTGACTACATTTACCAAATGATAGACAGGAAAGATTGTCTGCTCATTCAAGAGTTCCATCTCCCAATAGCATTTTTGATACAAGAAAACCACACAACATTACAAATCAAACGGGGGAGAGAAAAGGTCAAAAATAGTAGACTGGAAAGTATCTTATGTCTATTGGCATAAATATGTTGCAGTAAAATAGATTCCTTCTCTCTCTTTCTCTTTTTATCTTTTTCTCTACTTTCTCTATACTAAATATATGTGTACTGTATCTCTGTCTAATTCTTTTTAGAAGCAGTGCCTTAGGTAAAACAGTTTAGTTGAATTGAATTGTCTAATGTAAATTATACAGAAAACCAATGTTTCTTTGCCAACTTCATTTTAAAGAGTAAATATTTATCCAGGAAAATCTCTCCAAACATAAATCTATTAATTTACTGTGAGAAATGGTATAACAGTAATATCTTCAGAGTACCTTGTAGTGTATATGACATTTGACGATCAAAAAACAGGCTACGAGTGACTGCAATTCACCGATATGACAGAATATTGTACGCAGGGCGACTGAAAAACTTTTTACATTTATAAGTACATTTTGAAGAAGAGAAATGCTCATGCAGCTGTGGCTCGATGACTGAATTCCTAGAAAAAACTGCAAATCATTTTAATATGCAGTATACCCCGGGGCGGTGAGGCATTGCCTCGCAAATGAAAAGAGAAAAGGGCCTGGCAGCGCTGTGATACGTTGTCCTACCAGAGGCCTGCTTTACTAACAGCAGTCAGGGAGCCAGTTTGCCATGCAAAACTACCATCACAAAAATCACACAGTCAATCCACAGACAGCCCCCACCGGATCATGCAAATAATACAGATGGCCTTTATTTGGTTGCAGTTCAGACAACATGCCGCTCAATATAGAAAGAAATAACAAAGGCTTGCCCAGTCAACTTGACATGATTATTATAGATTATACAGGATATACTGTGCCTATGAAAAGCATTTTATAACTCACATTTAGAACAATGCTATATAAACGATACATACGTTACACTTATTTAGTTTTAATGGTCCTATGCATTTTTTCACACATCAATTCAAGAGGGCACGAGATGGTTTTGAGGGGTCTACAAACTTATTTCAAATGAATTCAGTAAAAGTAGTTTTATTATCTTAAATAAATGAAATGTGCATTCATTGGCTGTTATCTGTCTATATTTTAGGTACAGTAAACAGTATGTGTTATTGTCTAGGCTAGTGTATGTTTGGCTACATTTGTACAGCAAACATCCAGGGTGGTGTCATAAAAGTCAGTGGGCCCCTACCTTGATAGAGCATGGCAAAGCCCTGTGCCTGGTTGGTGCGGTCGGAGAAGAAGTAGAGTATGACAAAGTCTCCCGTGATGTTGACCAGGCTCTGCGGCGGGTTGCGCCAATCGAAACGCGCCACAACCTGGTTGGTGTAGCCGTCTAGAAGCTCCACCATGTCGGTCTGGTCAGAGATGTCGAAAAACGTGAAGTTGAAGAGGATGGCAGAAGAGCCAGGCACTTGGATGGTCCAGTAGCAGACCCGCCCGGGACTGTACTTGTCTGGGAAGTCAGGGGAGTAAATGACTCCTGATGGAGATGTATAGTTCCCACCACAGGACCCCACACGGGCTGGAGGAGAAGTTACGGGGCAGAGGAGACATTGATTACATTCCTAATATCATACGATCACCATAACTTAAAGCATATTTTGTATCTTATTCTTATTGATACAAAATACTTAGCCTGTGAAAAGAGCAAAGTCTACAATGTGTTTCTCCTACTAATCAGCAGAAATACATAAATACATACTGTACATAGTATATTAGTCACAGAACCACAGACACACAAAACAAACAATTAACAAGTCACACAGGAGTACTATTGCTTTGGAATAGTTCATTAATATTATGGGCACGATAATTGTACTTTTAGACACGTCTAAAAGTACAATTATAAATAAAGTGTCTTTCAGCCAGACTCAAATATAAACAAGGCAATGTGGATGCACAGACTTCATGGTGTCCACCTTATTCTTTAACACAACAAGCATTACGTGCGGGGTGTGTGGATTTCAGGTCATGGGAAAAGACACTGGAGAAAGACCTGCTGTAGGTATACATTATATGTAACAATAAATATTATTTATAATTATTATTCATATAAAAAGTAGGAAGTCCGGCCACCAAAAATAAGGTGGATCCCTAAATGAAATGCAGCATATTTCATGTCATGACCTACACCTATGTTTTCACTCTATAAAGTCCATTGTGTGACACACCACATTCGTTAAGGCCAATTAAAAAGGACCAATTGGGAGGCCAAACTCACTGTCGAAGACTATGACCCATCCATCTCCACCGCAGGGCTGAGTGTGGTCACCAAAGCACACGTGGTTACACTCCATGCTGGGGGCCTCACCGTGATCATGCAGGTCCAGTTCGTTGCCACAAAAACATGCAAAACCAGACTCCATTCCGGCCAGCTGCAGAATACAAAAGGCACTATGCAAATCACAGCATCAACACTTCAAAAAACAAATTTCTCGCTTACCATTAGGCCATTCAACAAATAAACCATTGGCCATGGAGCAATGAAAATCCTAAGGTTATATAATGATATTTGGGTGTTTTACGATTGTTCTGCTGATAGGCTATGTGTTGTAAAAGTAAAAACAAATATACTACTTGATGTAAGCTTGTATATATACTACTTAAAATAATGAAGGTCCTTTTTTCCTCTGTTCAATCTTTATCTTAGGTATAGGTATTTTTTAAACATAACTGTACTCGGTATAATTAATATAATGTTATTATGTTGAAAATATACCATATAATTTCATTTAACATCTTCAATGCATAACATAATATTGCAAAAGACTGGTACTATTAAATTACTTTCACAAAAACTTCACACTTAGTTTACAAATAGTCTCCAAAACTAGTAACTTGTAACTTGGTTCACAGTCTTTTGTAATTATAAGATACGGTAGTTGAGTCTGGATAACCACCACAAGCTCAAAGCTGAATCTAATTAGAGGCCTTCAAGAAGGAAGTTGTGTGCAGTGTAAAAAATAAACCCTACAGAAATAGGCCCTATCTATCCTTCAAATCAACACAAGCTGTAAGTGACAGCAACAGGACAGCGACAGGAATGTGAAGTCAAAACGATCACACATCTTGACCTCACAGTCACAGTGGCCCTGTTGCAGTCAAAAGCAGTATTGTCCCTCATTCAAAAGGACACCATTGTGCAATTTTCAGCCACTAAATTAATTCGAAGGTGGTGCATCATTTCCCGCTCTATGCCTTTTCTCACTGAATAGGAATTTATTTAGGGCCTGGGGCCTGACTAATGCCTGGCTTGTGCATAGTATGTCATGCTACTTCCTTGTCACGTGATTCTATCAGATGAAGAAATT
This sequence comes from Percopsis omiscomaycus, assembly GCA_027575585.1. Lineage (NCBI taxonomy): Eukaryota > Metazoa > Chordata > Actinopteri > Percopsiformes > Percopsidae > Percopsis > Percopsis omiscomaycus. The sequence goes on from JAODLI010001408.1 coordinate 10,097, forward strand.
TGTGACAACTGCGTCGACAATTCTTCTTGGGAAGCGAACAAGGGCTTTGCGTAGGGGGGTGTCCGGTAGGTGGGTGTCGAAGTTAGGCCGAATCACCCTCTAACTCATCAGGCACGCTCTTTGTCAAAGCATCACGTGGGGCCTATGTAGGAGCTTCGCCCCTGCAAATGTGCACAAGGGAGCACGACAATCCATCGGTGGGCAGAGGATGCCAAACTGCCGACACATGCGGTACACATCTGCTGAGCAGAGGAGCGGCAGGGGAGAGGCTGTCAGTGTTTATCACGGCAGCAAGACGTTGAGCTTAAACGACGGCCTCAACAGGATATGCTTATAGAAAAAATGAACACCTGGTGCTCTTTATCGTCGGGACAGTGTCATGTGAGAGCCATAAATTAATAAAACATGCAGGAAAAAGGTGTCGCAGGGCTAATAATGTGTTCATTTCCATTTGAAAAAGGTTAATAAAAGAAGATATAGTTTTAGACCCTTACTATACCTATTCATAGTGAGTTAACTACAACTGTTTGGATGTGCCTCAGAAGTATAATAGTAAACTGACCTTCCCTGTCTAGAAACTCCATGGCATTCCCTGTCTAGAAACTAGAAACTCGCATTCCAAAAATGCCAATACTCCTGGGAACCCCTTGTTTCTTTAAAGGAAACGCCAAAGCTTTCAACACCTTAAAAGGATCAACTTAACTTACCTTGTACCTCTGCTTCCTGCAGAAGCTAATGCAGTTTTGAATGGTGAGCTTGGTGGAGGTCTCACTAGTGCCTGTCAGGGTGGGTGGGTCACCGCTGTCTTTAAAGCAGCCAAGGTTCCCAGGCACTGTACGGGGGCACAGGGATACAAATTAACCACACAGTACATTCTAGTCGAACAAATGACCACTGCAGGGCTCGAGTAGAACAGGCTTTGAAGAATTAAGCGTAGCGTTAGTTCTGGCAGGCCACGGTCTGCACACTGCTGTCAGTTAGCTGACTGACCAACACCCAGCTGACACACTTACACCAACCTCATTGGAACATTGAATGAAGGAGGTTTTTTTTAAATAGTCCCCCTCCATTACTATTTTGCTTGCTAAGTTTGCTTCAGAAACCCGCCACCTCCCCAGCTCCACCTATTCTTTGTCTTTCAATTGTTGTACACGTCTTTCATTTTCACT
>JAODLI010001409.1:0-11265 GCA_027575585.1 Percopsis omiscomaycus
CTCTCTCTCTCTCTCTCTCTCTCTCTCTCTCTCTCTCTCTCTCTCTCTCTCTCTCTCTCTCTCTCTCTCTCCCCCCAATTGGCTGGCTCTGTGATTTAATTTCATTATCTGCTCCTGGCAGGTGTACCCAGGGAAAAAGACCCCTGCTGTGGACCAGATCTGTTTGGGGATACCTGCGGCAGAGGTGAGCCAAATGCCCCCCCCCTCCCCCCGAAACAAAGGCCGGGGTGATTTGTCTTTACAGCAATGGTGGAATTTATTAGTAAGCAGTGGTTGTAGGCAGGCTTGATGCAGCCAGTATTTACACAGTGACCAGCTACATCGCCCACAGCTTCTCTGGTAGTTATGGGTCTTGGACACCTTAATTTTAAGACACTGCAATAACAAAGGCTATTTAGTGGGGTTTTTTCTCCCAAGTAGAAAACTAACTGTTTTTGTCTTTCCTGAAAAGAAGATAAAAACTGAACAGAATACAACATTTTAAAAATCGTAAGCAATTAAGCTAGAATCTAGGATGAAAAAAATTTAAGAACGAAAATAAGCAATATCATATCTACAAAGGTCGAAGGTCAAAACATTTAACCACACTGAATATCCTGGACTCTAGTTCTTACTAATCAATTATGGTGGGTAAATGGAGTTTTAAAGTGCATTTTCATGTTTTTGCTGAACTCGTAGGTGTCATTTATCTTTTTTTGTTGTTTTCCTTTTTCCAATTCCTAAACCAGCAGCCACAAAATGGCTTTTTTAAGAAGATTCTGCTGCTCAGATTCTGCTGAGCATAACCCATCTTAGTAAATAGCCTGCAATCACACAACCTGTTTGAAGTGCAGTTTGTGTAGCACTGCCTGTTAGTGTTAGCAGCGCAAGGTAGATGCTGTCGTCAGCATCACATGACTTCTATCTATTCTAGTGATTTCAAAAGGATCTAATTCAAATTGGTCTACCAAAGCAATGTATCACAGTTCCAGTCATGTTACGCATACACAAATTACACCCACACATATGCACAGACACAGATTAGACCCGAAATAACTCATGTATTTAAACATTAGCCACAGAAATTGGCACTTATCTATGCTCAGAGGGCTGTCCACATTCTCCTGTTTACCCAGAATCTCAGTGTAAATGCCAGTAGCATAATGCGATTCAGAGAGCTTCGCTGATCACAAACATTGCATTTCCATGCATTATTTACAGCAAGCTTTGCCTGCTTATATAGATGATCAGATCTTTTTGTATGTGAGCCAGAGAATAGAATCTATGCTAGAGAGCATTTGACTGCAATGCTATGACCCCCCCCAAGACAAATTCCTGCAGTGGGGACTACCCCACGCTCTCACACACACGCTTTTGTTTTTACTTCTGTTGTGGAAATATGCGTATTGACTATGCTTACATGCTACATAGAAATCCAAACCAGCCGATGCTCTTCTGGGTGGGCTTTGACTGTTTATGGGTTGGGCTAGTATTACAGCAGCTGCAGTGGCAGAAAGAAATGCTGCAGGGAGTTGCCTGTTGTTTGCTGTATATGTGTGTGTAAACCTGTGTGTTTGGATACTTGGTGTCTACAGATTTGTTTGTGTGCAAAGTGTCAATTTGTTGTTTTAGGTGTTGACAACATTAGCACAACATTGAAACAGTCTTCCTAAACCCAGGGGTTATAATTGTGTTGGTATAAGCAGTGAGCCTACGAATGGTATAAACATATTTATTTGGTGTTCGCGATAAACACCATTATGCAGGTTAAATGACTAGTCTGGGTACCATTTTGTTGGATAAACATATTGATAGAATTATGTCATATCACTGGGTTCTGATATATGTATTCCCCGCTACATTTCAGTGTTTTGGCATGGCTGGTAAGTGTTCTCCTTTACATTTGTTTGAAGTACTGAAAAAGAACCATGAGCACTTTCTTGTACCAATGTCCAGCTAACGGCATCGGCTCTGCTAACGAAAAATTCCAAAGTATACACAGCAATCAGAAATACACACAGCAACTCTTTCTCACAATAACCACTAATAATGACAGCTACATACGATGAGGGCTGAGATACCTCACGATGTTATCGGAGAACCAGGGTTACGTTAGGTACCCTTAAAATTTACAGTGCCTGCTATTGTGTCCTAATGAGCGAAACCCTATTGTTTCTGCTAGTGTTTCGGCTTGCTGGGAATCAACGGGGCGGGAAAAACCACCACGTTCAAGATGCTGACAGGAGACATCCCAGTCTCCGGCGGAGAGGCCTTCCTAAATGGATTCAGGTGAGATGCTAACCGCTGCTAGTGCACGAGCCACTCATCATAATTAGCCACCCAAGATGGCTGCTCAGATGGGGATTGAGCTTTTTTTTTTTTGGCTCGCTTGCTTTCTCAGCAACTCTTGTACCCTGTGACATGGTTTTCTATTTCTCTCTCTTTCTCTCTTTCTCCTCCCCTCTGTGTCTTTCTCTCACACACAGGTAAACATCTTTGTATTTTCTGCACCTGGTTCCTGTCTCCTCTTCATTCCACATTCTCTGCTTTTTCAACCGTCGTTCTCTCATGTCCCTCCTTTGCTATGGTCTCAGAAACCCTGAAAGCCCTGCAGTCTCTTTCTTCCTCACACCGTCTCGCACATATCACATTCCTTTTTCTTTTTCTTTTTACAGTCTCAACCCTATACCTGGCTTTTTTTGTTTCTCAGCCTCACACAATCACTCACGGAAAAGCAAGAGCTTTGACACTGGCAATATAGATATGATTCGAGAACTCTAGTAGGTCGCACGTGTGTTCATACTGTATTGTTAGGAACATATCTCTTTTTCGTTTGCCTCAGCCTACAAAGCAGAACCAAGCGTAGAAATTGTTCTGGCTCATTGTGAGCCACTGCTGCACAGTTGTTGCTTCAGTTATTCATTTGTACCGCTGATAATTGACTTTGTGTTCAACCAAAGACAGGGAGCTGAAACAGAGTGGGGTCTTAACACAGCGGTGCTAATTTTGATTAATGCGCACCACGAAGATCAAAGATCTCCTAGACCTTCAGGGGGAGGAAAAACAGAAATCGTCGGAATACGCCCCCGGTTCTGTTTTCAGCTCATTATGTGTACCCTGCGTTTGGCTGAGGACTGATCGCTGTTGAACAAAGGAAACAGCATCCTTCAAATACTGTCAATTGTGACAGTCTGTGTGTACAAAGTGCTGCCACACTTCCAGTGTGTCGGTCCAGCCTTTGATGGATGCCTGTTAGTGGTTTTGATTTGCAAGATTAGTAATTAACCTGCCCTATGAATACATGTACTATGTGACTATGCTAATTTTGGCAGGTGCATGATGGGCTACCTGGGAACAAAAGCACAATTTGAAAAATTAATCACTATGCCTTGCCTTCCCTCCTCTACATTAGCTAAAAGCTTTTTGATAGAGAATATTAAGTAGTGACTAGGTAAACAGTGGGTTCTCCTTCTACATTTCTACTCTTACTACTTTATACATTTCGATATATTTGTTCCTTTTTCATTTAGTATACACCAGCTTCCAAGCGTACAGTGTGAATGATTCTTGAGACACTAATGACATGTACTAATGCCTGAAATGTTCCAGCATACGATCAGAGATGAGAGACGTTCACCAGAACATGGGCTACTGCCCCCAGTTTGACGCCATCGATGACCTGCTGACAGGACGGGAGCACCTGGAGTTTTACGCCAGGCTGAGAGGGGTTCCAGAGAAAGAGGTGGCCAAGGTATTGCCCTATATTCTGCTCTCCTACTGTTGGGAGTGGCCTGGAAATTCTGCTTCTTTTTCTGTTTGAGCTCCGCAGTTCTGAACTCGGTTTACTTGAAGGTACTGTGCACTCCATAATTGTGTTAGAGCACCCCCAGAACCAGATGGCGGTTGAGTGGGGAGGGTTTATTTGTAGAAATAAACAAATGTTTCACTATTCATGAGTTTCCACATGGGTATAAGCCAATACTGTCCATACACTGTAAACTGGAAAGGTCAAGGTTATAGTTTGTGTTTGATTCTAGATGAGTTGTCATAATGAGACGATAACTGCATAAACATGATAAAAATGGTTTTCTTTTCTAGCGGACAGGCTGGAAAAGAAAACCAGGCTGAGAACCATTTGCTATTTTAGATCTTCCTTCCCCATCACGGTGCTATTTGAAGTGGAATGTGCAAATCCAGTCTCCTAGTGATAGATACCTTCTATGGGAGAAGCCATATATAATAAATAATGGCCGGTAGTGGAAACGCAGGGGCTGGGGTTTATGGCTCTGCATTATTCACCGTGGCTGTTGGTGTGGCCGGCCCGATGTGGGCCCTGCGCTCCGCTCTGCGCTGCCCGCCGGCTCAGCAACAGTAAGATCAAAAGAAAAAGTGTCTGGCAGTGGGCATGGGCCTCAGACCCGGCGCCAGGACTTTGATCTCTTAGCTATGGCGTACGGGGACCCAGCTCCATCACGCTAGCTAGCGCTGCTGTTCTCTGGCTCATTGTGCCTGCTCGGATGTGCTCTATTTTGGTGTCCTAATGTGCTTCTATTATCAGTTAATATGAGGTCTGCTTGTGTGAGGAACATATGGTAAAAGAGGAGACTGCCTAACCTGTAAGTATTGCTGGTATAATGTGTTTTGGAGACAGTCCTGCTGGCTAGTGTTTTATGAGAGGCATAGAGCTCAACAATGCACCACAGCAGGCCGCAATGAAGGTCTTTAAAAGGATTCCAACTGTCATGCTTGTCCTTGAAAATAACACAGAGCTTGAATACAACCGTTCTGTCCTAGACATGCTGTAATAAATAAGAAAAACCTGTCCTTGCTTTTGTGCTAACATTCATTTAACATTAGTATGGCTCAACATGTGTTTTTTGTGTGTTTTTTTCAAGGTGGCTGAATGGGGGATTCAGAAGTTGGGACTGGTAAAATATTCAAACAAGTCAGCAGGCACTTACAGCGGTGGAAACAAACGCAAACTTTCCACGGCGATGGCTCTGATTGGTTGCCCTCCTGTTGTCTTCCTGGTGAGATAGAACATTATTGATAAGTTATATTTATACTTTTTTTTGTCGAGGCAAACATCTTTACCACATACCATTGGTGTGTGGTGTGTTTTTTAACGATAGGAGAATGTGCAGGCAACTTTGGTATTCCACGCCTCATAAAAATTAGGGAAAAAAATAGCAAATCTCGCAGAATTTCTGACAGGATTACATTTAAATTGCTTGTGGAAGAGAAAGAAGGTTTAGGGGGTTGGGTCATTTACTGGTCATACTTTAATTCATTTTTCAGGGGAGATCCAATTTCTTTTGAAAAACTCAATGCATACACAACAGTGTTTGCAGGCGTTAAAGGCTTATTCATCAGGTCTTAAAACCGAGGGGCAAAAGTCTGCAGCAGCAGCCTGGCAATGCATTTTCTCACTGATGGGAAATTAATGAAGGCATGACTTGGAATGTATTGCATCACATGGTGAGAACAGAGAGGGTTGAACTTGAATTAGAAAGTCATGTTTGTTATTAGAAGGAGCGAACTGTGCGTCTTGAGTCAAACTAAAAGTGGCTCATAATGAAGAAAAACATCTTGTATGACTGAGTCTGACCATAGCCTTGTTTAGACTCCATTTAAAGCTGTGAACTTAAATCTATGTTCAGTGATCATTGACTGAGTTTTTCAATATGTGTGCTGCATTGCCTTAACCCGGTAGTTAGAGCTTTAAGGAGATTATGTTGGTCACAAGCCAAAAAGATTTCTTTCATATAGTAGCCAATTTTTGTAAACTTTTTTAACAGACAGAAATGAATGGCATATAACATGACAAATACCACATACTACATACATAGCAAATGCTACATACATAGCAAGGGAGGTGGCCTTTTGGCACAGACCCAGATTAAAGGCTACAACAAAGTTTCTGCACTGAAAGAGATATTGGGCCCTAGGCGGAGGCGCACGGCGCAAGTCGATCTAAGGTGTGGCCAATACTTTTTTGTTAATTTCGCGACATGTGGTGGTGGCGAATATCAGACACAACAGCAGCGCAGTTGTAAAAGGGATTAGAATGAATACATTATCAGTAGGAGTGGTGGGGGGTGTCTTCAATTATGGCCAATCAAATCAGCTCCTCTCATTCCCTTTAACAGCAGAGCACTCTCTTTCTCGGTGAACTGCCAATTTCGTAATAGACACTGAAAGTCCAGACCGGCAGAAAAGCCTTTGAAGAAACTGTCAAAACGGATGTCCTTGTTCAGGAGGTGCACAGTCCCCAAGTGCGCAAATATGGCACCTCTAATAAACCTCCATGATAAACATGTATATATTTTGTTTTGTGATTAAAAAGGTTAAGGACAGTAGTCATTAGTTAAATGATTCACGAATCAGGCCAACATAACATACACTAAAGTGGCATGTGTGATTTAGGATAGGTAGCCTATGTGCATATTTGACACCAAACTAGCAGTGCGCCGCCTGATTTTGACTGGCACACCCTCCACTGCACCCCCACTGCCATTTAGGCACCAGCGATGTCATGGCGCGCCGGGAAATCAGCAAGCGCGCCCAGGCGAGAGAAATTGTCAATACGTCTGTGTTAGTGCTACCACCTTCCACTGTATGGAACCTAGAGCCCTTAGTCTCCACCTAATTTATTTATTATAATATATTTATTATTTATTATTATTATGTATTTATTACATCAAATATGCCTAAATTATATAATTATATAATTATATAATAAGATACTATAAAGCGTATAATCACTGCCAAAGTTATCAACATTAAATTTGAACTAATAAATAATTAAAAGGAGACATGTGAGACATATCTCTCTTGGGTGTTTTTATATAGCTAGAAATGTTATATATTTTATAGTACTTTATTATACATTATTCATGTCAAATTGCTTTAATATAGATTTGATATACTTTAATGCAAATGCCCACCAAAGTAATCCAGTGGATTATGATGTTACTAATTTCAATTAATGAGCCATCCTCCCCATATTAGTCTCCCAGAATATCCCTCCCAGTTCTTTTCAGTCGTTCGGTGACTTGCTCCATGCTAGCGGCACCGATGCTATTCCATAATCCCCTTCATTTTATTGGCTGTTTGTCATCCAAGGCTTTCCTCGGAGCCAGGATAACGCCCCGTCAGTGTCTGTGCACGAGGACGGGGTGCCTTAGAGGCCCTGTGGCCAAGCCACATGGGCTTTTAGCGGAGAGCCACATTGGGCATGGTGATGGATACGGCCCCTGGGATTTGTAGAATCCGGCTGGTGCTGGAACCCAGGCCCGGAACCAACACAGGCAATGGACCAAGCCCAGTCACCCTCTAATCGTGCATGGACAGACTAGCCCTGAGGAAAAAGACACAGCTAGTAACAGAAAGTGTCCCCCTGCGTGTGTGTGCGCGCGTATGTTCTTGTGTGTGTGTGTGTGTGTATGTATGTGGGGGGGGGGGGGAGTTTTAGTGACCGTGACCGCAGTATATTTGCTGTGTACCTCCATTAGATCTCTGCTAAACATGTAAACACTTTGCCCACAAGCAATTGTGTGTGTGTGTGTGTATACTGTATATATTTTTTGATAGTCACTATCTCCCTTTTTGTGCTTCTATCCGGTTTCGCTGTATGCAGAACTCTACATGATCAACTCAATTATTCAGATTTGATCTTATTTGCCAGTAACACTGACTGCATGCCATGTGAAATGGATGTGCCTTTTTCCCTTGCCTGAGCCTAAAATTGGCTGATACTGTTTGGAGAAAATATGTGTGTGATAGGCTATAGTTTATCACATATTCATAAATAATAAATGGATAGCAAGTTTTATAAAGTGCTTATAATTAGTACTCTTATATTTCGAGATAAACAAAATAAGACTTGACTCAAGAAAATATATATATTTTTTAATGTTTTTAGGATCCACTAAGCAGTGTTATATACCCCAAAAAATTATTAAAATAACAATGTTGAAGAGAAACTATGTATAACTCAAATCGCTTTATTTTACGTTCTCAGTTGAATTTGAAGGGTGACCTTGAATTGGACCAAAATGTAAAAAACAACTTTGCTTTGACTACAGGACGAGCCAACGACCGGGATGGACCCCAAGGCACGACGCTTTCTGTGGGACTGCATTCTGAGCGTCATCAAAGAGGGACGCTCTGTAATTCTAACATCACACAGGTGACTCACCAGTTGGTTTAAGATCGATGCACACCTCGTCTAATTGGAGATGAGGGGTGTGTAATAATTGACACAGTGGCAGAGGTTCATTCGGCCCCTGTACAACCACACAGGTGTTTTGAGTTGGGCGGAGCTTTGCTGCAACTTTTCTCAAAGTACCAATCAAAAAGAAGGTGTCAGTTGTCCCGCCCTAACAAGTGCAACAAAACTGACATAGACATAGAGAGGGGTATGCCAATCAAACGAGGTCTGTACGTGCCCACACAGTTCTGAGAATAGGTCAGATCAGTTGAAAGGTATTTTTTTCTAAACTGCATTATGTTTTACTGCCTTTCTCCTTTCATGAGAAATCTTGGATTTTTTTTAATTTTCATGTAAAGGGAAACATTTCAATACCAGTGAAGTATTTTTTTTCTCGAAGCTAATACAATCAATATATTCTCGTAGAACGAACCTAGTTCCCCAACTTTTCAGTCTATAATTCAAGTCAATATTTGACATGGATTTGAGAGAAACAAATCTTCAAGTTATCTCAAAGAGAACTGAAATTGAAACCTATGAAGGCACAATTCACTTATACATTATCCTCCCTCCGCACTTCCCACAGTGCCGGGTTTTTTTTAAATGAGCTCGTGGCAGTGGGTGTGAATAATTTGTGTTGTATTTCTTTTCTTTTTTTTTTGGATGGAATATATTATCGTCATTGTGCTCCCCTCACAGAAGAATATAGTATTTGTTATTTGTCTCAGGCAGTACAACAACATCCAATGGTCCGTGGCACGACCAGGTGGCTGTGTTTGTTGAGGTTTTACAAAACCATAATCCCTAATTGTACCATTCCTCAGAAGAGCATCGCACACAGCTTCAAAATGACTCGCGCTCACAACGCAACACCCCAAGATAAAAGGCAAAGACAAAGACCCACAGATGGTCCTGTCCTTTTCTAATGGCCTTATTTGTCTTCCCATAGGTTTTAAGCGTCAATACGACGTATAAAAAATGCTCACAGGTCCCCAAACCCGACCAGGACATGAGAAATGATGTGGGGCTGATGATAAAAAAAAATTCTTCAGGAAGAATAATGTGCATATTCTGTGTGATTTACCAAACTGTGGCAGAAATTTGAAAATAACACATACAGTAGGCCCAAACGGTTCCTCTCAGTTTATAGAGGAGTTAGATTAGATTACATAAATCAGTCCGTATGGGAGATCCTAATGAAACCCTAGTTAATGTGTCGTGGAAAAATGTATAACTGAATAGAACAAAAATGCAGTTGAATAGCATTTTTTTAATACAGTCATAAGTATCATAAGAAATAGTTCTTGCCAGTACAATTCTGGGATTGGAACAATTGGGTTTGAGCTTGAGTTTTACTGTATACAATTCCTATTAGATCAATATTGTGTCATACCCAGCACCTTTATCGATCAATGAAATGACCAACAAGGACAAAATTGTAACTGTCACTAGTATATCATAATCACAAGTTTTCCCTCTCTCTTTCTGTGACAGCATGGAGGAATGCGAAGCGCTGTGCACACGCATGTCCATCATGGTAAATGGCCAATTCAAGTGCCTTGGAAGCATTCAGCACCTGAAGAGCAGGCAAGTGTTCCATGCTTCATTATTGGGCTTTTTTAATGAAAACAGCTTCATCTCTGTTATTTGACGAAAAAAGTTTGTGTGGGGGTAAGGTACATCGGAACATAGTTGTAGCGGTCTGTGCTTTAATTATCTTTTGATTTGATTCATAACATTCTTATGAGATCTCCGTAAGGCTTATATAAAAATGTATAACCAACTTAATTATGTCAATTTATGCTTTGTCAAAACGCGCATCACCTCTCTAAAATCCCTAAATAATAGTTATTCCAAACGCACATCTCTTACTGAACCCTCTTTACTTAAACTGTATCGTATTACTGAGTGCCTTTACCAAGTGCCTCTGTTAGGTTAGGTATTGGAGACGAATTTGCAATTAACCCTTTCGCAATTGGCTGATTGGGTCATGTGGTCTCTCCGAATTAATGTCATTTCTCAGGATTATTTGAAACGTGTCCTCCTTTAAGCCTTAATATCCTCTTATTAGAACAATCATTTTTAAAATTGACCCCCTTACACCTACTTGAAGAAGTGAAATTAGCTTGAGTTCTTGTTCCTCTATTAATAGAACCACACGCCTGGTGGCCATTAAAAATACTGCATCTTTTGCACTTCCTCATTGGATTCAGCTCACAGCCGTGGTGGTTGCCCCTTACTGTAACCAGCCAGAAAGCCAAATCTTACAGCAGGGTGAGAATATCTTTCCTTTCACGTCGTCAGGCCCATATACTGTGTTCTTATTCCAATGGCTCTATTCTAAAGCACAACCCTTAATTGTCTTTATACATGCTCCTCCTGTAATCCATTTTGTTAGGTTTCCATCACCCGTATCCCTGACCTTCACTCTGAGCACTTGAGCATGCTTTCTGTGGTTCGTCTGACATTTTCCAAGACCAACACTCCGAGCCACCGCGTGTACCGGAGTCCGATCAATTACGCTAGCTACAGTCTGGTGGCATTATTACCGCGGGTGTGATCTTGCGAGGGGAAGGACATTACATACTGCACACACACACACACACTCCGAATAGGACTTGGGCAGGTATGATGAGGAGAGAGGGATCAATACACCTGGGATGAGGGGCAGCGCAGAACATTTTTCAACGTGTTCTGTGGGGGAGGGGGATTAGGGGGCGCTGTGGGAACAGCAAGGTGGGGGCTTTGGTGTCAAGGGTATTTCTCGTCAAGAGCCGCTAATGTCACGTCACCCGGCGAGGCTTTTCGGAACGCTGCGGAGAGACGGCGAGGTACTGCGTGACGGTGGACGGGGACGTTTAGACAACACGCACGCAAGACAAAGTTGCGTCGCAGAGGGGAAAGGAAAGGCGGAGAGGGAGAGTGGGCGCATCAACCCGGCCCTCCCAGATGTTTGCATAATTGACAGATCCTCTGTGTCACTTACACCCTACCTGCAAGGGGGAAAAGGAAGGGAGCGCTATAAGTAATTGATGAACCGCACCGGAGATATTGGGGGGGGGGGGGGGGGGGGG
>JAODLI010001410.1:0-11265 GCA_027575585.1 Percopsis omiscomaycus
GTGTGTGTGTGTGTGTGAGAGAGAGAGAGAGAGAGAGAGAGCGAGAGAGAGAGAGAGAGAGAGAGAGAGAGAGAGAGTTTTCAGTGGACAGACGCAGCAAGCAGACGTGCCCGCTCCCGTCTCTACGGTATATGCTGTCGGGAGCAGCGCTTTTTCACGCACCACGGATAGTTGGATTTTATGCGCGCGTGGCTTTTTCCTGGACCCCCCCCCCCCTCCCCCCCCATACCTCGCCGTTGTCACGAGTCTCGGTAACTGATGTTTCAACGGAAATCAATACTGTGTCTTCACCACGGTGACCTGTGCGAGCTTTTTTTTTCTCTTAGCCAATGCGTGCTGACGCGTGCTGTGAATGAATAAGAGACACGGGTCTGTCTCACCTGAAGTGTGTGTATGCGCGAGAGAAGAGAGACAGGGCGTGTGTGTGTGTTCGTTCAAGTGCACGGATCGGATCGCAGACTGAGGTGGGTTTCACGCAGACACCGGGGGTTTTGGCCAGCGCGTGCCGCGGACATGTGGAACTTTGTACCGCTGTAGCGCAAGTCTCCGCCAGCCATAGAGCCGGTCTGCCGCCTTGTCGCACTGCTCTCTCCCAGCCGTGGGGACCCTCTGATCCCCCCCAAAACACCGTCTCCACTAACGGAACCCCCAACAAACCCATCTGGACTCAGTGAAATGTTATTTTTTACAGGAGAAACTTAAAAACAACGACCCACATCTGAGTCATAAAAGGGAGAAACGACAAGAGTTTTGGCAAGGTATTTGGATTTTGGGGGGTTCCATTTTCACGTATATATAGAGCGTTTTATTCTGGATTAATAGGCTATTGCCCAGGGTATAAGGGGTGCAATAGGCTATTTGCCCTGCCGCAGTGATGGTAGGATTTCTGACACACTCCGCGGTCCGTGTTCTCACACTGTTGGCGGCGGTCCTGCTGCTTTTCGCCGGAGTGGACAGCCAGCCCTGCCCGGCGCAGTGCTCTTGCACAGGGACCACGGTGGACTGCCACGGCCAGGGGCTCCGCAGTGTGCCCCGCAACATACCCCGCAACACGGAGAGACTGTGAGTAGACTATAGGGCCAGTACAAAAGCCACCAGACATATCACACCAAGGTTACTAATAACCGCGGCTTCTTATATTCCCCTATAGAGTTAGGGCACTTTGTCTTTCCCCTCAACAAGTCTTATTTCGTTCAATTCCCACCACAGGGTTTAATTTACACGTTACAATTCTGCACAGTTAGGAGCCCATAAGCGAACTTAACCACGTCAAATTTAGTTGGTGACATGTCCTACTGCATAAACAGTTCCCCTGTTATATTTGATATGGTATTAGACGCAGTATATATGGTGTTTAACGCAGGGACACGCGTTTTGTTCGGCCTGTCGGTGCCCGTCACTGCAGAGCGCGGTGAAGTTACGGGCACGGTGATAATGTTCGTGGTCTCGCACTGTTGAATTACGAAAGCCTCAACCGACCGCATCGGTTTGTCTGGCGACCAGCAAGTTAATCAAAAGCGGATTTGCAGGAGTGGGGTTTAAGTGAAATAGACCGTATTTTATTAGGCAGGACCCTAGTAATAAAATCGTTCCGTATAGCATATGTCTCGGTTTCTACAACCCTCAACTGACCAGTTGCATAGGCTAGGCTAGTTGACGAAAAAATGCGCAAAAAATATATTAATGTTAAAATCAGTATTAGCATAATCAGGCTATTGGCCGTGGCCAATGCAAATACCTGTAGTTCTTTCACGTGCTCAAGTGAATAACGTGGCTGAATAATATGATCTTCTCTTTCCAGGGATCTGAATGCAAACAACCTTACTAAAATCACCAAGGCGGACTTTGCTGGACTGAGGCACCTGAGAGTGTTGTAAGTGGCCTTTTCATTCCCCTTAAATAGCTGGTCAAGCATTAAACTTTATACTAGTCTGTGTAAAACGCACACATAAACGTCTGATATCATGTTATACAAGACATACTTTGGAATTTACAACTTGACAGAAGAATATTATCCACGTTCTTTAGGACGCGCGCTTTTACGCGCGAAGGCCACGTTACAGTATAGCCTAGCCTACGCCTTGATATGCAGCGTGCTGCAGTATCGCGTCAACTTGTGGAAACCGCCCATTTAATTGAAAGTGTTTTAATTTTCTCGCCCTCCGTCTAAACAGAAAAGCTGTAGCACCTGTTAATGCTGTCGTGTTAATCTCTGAACGGAGGTGTCAGAACGCGCTTATTTTAACCAGCGCGCCCCCCGGGCCCATGTGCTAGAGTGATTAACGCGCTAGCGAGGAAGTGATTGGGGCGAAAGAGGGGTAAAAGATAGCAGTCATTAGGTGTAACCCCCCAGGGAGGAATGCTGGGAGGGAGGGAGGGAGGGTAGAAGGAGAGAGAGAGAGTGAGAGAGAGTGGTTATGTGTGTGTGTGTCATGTAGAAACAGGTTTCTAACCTGGGATGTCTCCAATGTTAAGAGATCCCCTTCATTGAGTTAGAATGGAAGAGGCATTCCTCAGGCTATTCTCATTGTGTGTGTGTGTGTGTGTGTGTGTGTGTGTGTTAGGTGCCATTCAACTGGTAAAAGGGAATGGCAGGGAATACACATTGCTGCCATTCCTCCGGAGATTATGTCCTTAATTGTGTGTGTGTGTGTGTGTAATGCGTGGGTGGGTCGGCATATGTGCATTCAGATTTCTGTCACTGTGTGTGTGTGTGTGTGTGTGTGTGTGTGTGTGAATGCAGCATTTACATTTACCTGTGTGCATCCACATAGGTAGATTAGATACTTATGTGTGTGTGTGTGTGTGTGTGTGTGATGGCAGTTGTGTGCGTGCACACTAAGTGAGTGAGCAGTCCCAGCTATGTGCTTGGATAAGGAGTAAATGGGATGATAGATGGGGCCTGTCCTGCTGATGGCCAGTTTTAAAGTCAATTCTGGGTCTCCATCGACCCGCGCTTGATTTCCCACTTCGCTCTATTTCTCTCTCTCTCTCTCTCTCTCTCTCTCTCTCTCTCTCTCTCTCTCTCTCTCTCTCGCTCGTCTTCCTCCCTGCTGGTTTGACATTCTGCCACTTTCCACCTCTACGCCGTTTCTCTCCGTTCACCCGCCGCCATCTATCTCACTCTATCTAAACCCCCCCCCCCACCACCACCACCACCCTTACCCTTCGTACCTGTTTATCTCGGCCCCCATCTCCATCTCTCTCTATATCGACTCGCTTATCTCTGGGCTGAACCCTCCATCTCTCTCCCTGCTTCTCTCTCTCCCTCTCTCCCTCTCTCCCTGTCTGCCGGTGTTCTCATTGTGTTTCTTGTCGGGTCTGTCTCCCAGGCAGCTGATGGAGAACAAGATCACCGCCATCGAGAGGGGAGCGTTCCAGGACCTGAAGGAGCTAGAGAGACTGTGAGTGAAGTTGCTGCGCTCAAACTGCCACTATCCCCCCCCCACCCGAACACATCCACTGAAGATGGAAATACATGTTAAAGTGTCCATTTGGGACCATTAAAGCCCCACTGTGGTTTTTCTCGTCCCACTCAGAGTTTCTTAAGTGATTTTGTTAATCCCCCAACTCTATACCTTCCTTACCACAATTAAAGTCCTTGGTGTATCGAATTTCCATTCCAGGTTATAAAGGGTAATACATCTTACATTATACACTATAACAACTTGATTTTTCAGACAGATTTTAGGCTTTAGGCTACATACGATCAGTTTTCTAGACACATTAGAAGTATGTGGTTGAGAAATAATAGATTTGAGTGGAGGTTTAAGAAATTACTTCACATACCGCGAAAGAGGGATTATTTTCATTAGTTGCTTGCTAGTTGTTTCAGTTTGGCACTTACACTACATCGTATCCCAGAATGCTTTGCATCATAAAAAGGGAAAGTGTGCATTACACCATTACACGCAAACGCGCCACACATGCAAGTAAAAACATACGCATCTCTGTACGCATATACATCAGTACATGTGTATACACATAGGACTACACACACACAAGCGTGTGTGTAATCATTCACCCTGTCTAGTTGGAGGTGAGAGTGTTATTGCCACAGTCCCAGCAGAGGCATTGCGACACAGAGACAGTGAATGGGAAGTAGCCTGAGGCCATTATGCTGCTCGGGTGGAATTACTGGAATTTGGCATCCAACCCTCCGACAGTTATGGCATAATTAAGCCAGGGGCGGGGGTGTGTGTGTGTGTGTGTGTGTGTGAGGGGCTGTGGGGTTGTTACGTCCATTGTGTTGACTGTCAACTTTATTTGACGAGGGAGCATTGTCTGTGCGTGCGTACGTAGGTGCACTTGCATTGGTGTTAATGCAGAGTTTTGCAGCCTAACTGACAAGGCAGCGGCACGGGAGGACTCGGCGGTCTTTTGGCGGCCTGTGAAGGACTTAGAGAGCAGCTAGCTTTTAATTAAAGTCTCATAAACATGCCTAACGATCTCTCTTAAAAACACAAACGCAGACACACACACTGCTTAACACACACAACGGAGAAATAAATCTCTCTGATTGTCATCTTGGCTACAAATAGTTAAATTATCGCAATGAAACTAAACTTAACTTAACTGTAATGACTCTCCAGTCGGGTTTATCTCATGCATGTCGTGTCTGGTTTTGCTCTGTAGCTGTTCTTTGTGAGGGATAGCTCTGTGGACACCTATAGGGGAGTCTGCAGGCGTTTCTCATGCAATGTACGCTGGGCTCTGTCCAGCTAAGCAGATCTGGGAATTCCTTCCCAGATCCAGAGACAAAGGAGGCAATATTCAACCGCTTGTAATCCCAAATTAACGGGAAGCTTTGTGCTGATACCGATTCTGCCAGATTTAGTTCTCTGCACACGGAATGGGCACAGGGCTAGTTATTATACACGCACATTTGTGCATGAGCAAAATGATTTAGGAAAACCAGGCATTTTTTTTAGGGTAGTGTTTTCCTGTAAATATCCCACATCTTTTATCTCCGAGCCCTTAGTTTTCCCAGTACAAACACTATTGATTACAGCTAACTTTCTGAGGGCTAACCTTCTGAAGTCTAACCTTCTGAGGGCTAACTTTCTGAGGGCTAACCCGAGGGCTAACTTTCTGAGGGCTAACCTTCTGAGGGCTAACTTTCTGAGGGCTAACCGAGAGCTAACTTTCTGAGGGCTAACCTTCTGAGGGCTAACATTCTGAGGGCTAACCTTCTGAGGGCTAACTTTCTGAGGGCTAACCTTCCGAGGGCTAACCATCTGAGTGCTAACTTTCTGACGGCAAACTTTATCACGCCTAACCTTCTAAAGGCTGACTTTCTGAGGGCTAACCTTCTGAGGGCTGACTTTCTGAGGGCTAACCTTTTGAGAGCTAACCTTCTGAGAGCTAACTTTCTGAGGGCTAACCTTCTGAGAGCTAACCTTCTGAGAGATAATTTTCTCAGGGCTAACTTTCTCAGGGCTAACTTTCTGACACAACATGGATGCTGTTGTCAGCGGCTCTGCTGAGGGGTTTCAACTGTCATTCAGCATCCGTGGCGTGGCATGTTCGCCCCCACAAAGATAGAGTCAGTCATCAATGTCCCCCCCGCTGCTGTCGGACAAAGGCACGTCTCCAGCCTGTGGAGTCTGGGGGGCTCATTTCAAAGGCTTCCATCCTCCGGGGCTGGAGGGGGCCCCGCTGGGCAGCGCTGTCCAGAGGAGAGGGCCCTAAGCTTGGCTGACGGATGGGGGGGGGTGCAGTCACAGTGGATCCGTGAAAAACGCTCCCAACCCCCCAACCCGCCGCCCACCCGCTTTCAGTGCCCTAGGACAGGCCCTGCAGGGCCGGGCAGGGTGGGGTCAGGTGTGGGGCAACAGCCGGAGGAGATGGAGGGAGGGACAGGGGGTGGGAGTTGGTCTGGAGCATATAGGCTTGCCACAACTCACACACACACACATACACAGCTATGCATGCGCATTCAATTACGCTAGGCTGCTCCGTCAGATTCAGTCTGAATCTGGATTTTAACTCCCCCCAACTGTCCTTTATTCATTCAACCTTTCTTTTTGGTTTCCCGCCCAAACCTCATTCTTTTATCTCACATATAGAGGAATGGCTCCCCATTCCCCCCTCCCTCTCTCCCTGTGGGTGAACGGCAAAGAGAGATAGTGAAGGAGAGGAGAGAGGCGGTGACGATATCACGACCCCCCCCCCCTCCTCTCCTGATACTATTTGATTAGTTTGACGCCCCTAACCTGTTCGCCACCATCAAGGAGCTTGAAAGAGATGCTGGGATAAGATAGGTAGGGAAGAATGCACCAGTAATTACATGGTCTGGGACATTGAGGGGGCAGGATAGTTTAGTGGTCTGGGTGTTGGACTCCCAGCCGGAAAGTCGTGGGTTCGAGCCCCAGAGTTGGCCTACCTGTAAGCATCCTTGAGCAAGATGCCTAACCCTTATCTGCTCCATGTAATAACACCATGTAATTGTAAGTCACTTTGGATAAAAGCATCTGCTAAATGACCTCATTGTAATTGTAATTGAGGTTGACCCCTAGATAGTCCTTATTTGTAATGGCGTGATCACGGTGTACTGTATTATAGTGTATCTGTAACCTAATGGATAATTGTTAACCACCAATTGTTGGTATTATCACATAGAAATCAAAGAAGCTCCGTGAAGTTTATAATTGACTGATTACTATTATAGTACAATTAGGTAGTACTGATATAGTACTAATCTCTGAATGATTGATATGTAGATTTATTTTAAGAAACTAAGAAATTCCCTGAATAAGTGCTAATAAATGTATTCATGACATTGTTCTTTTAAGGTAAGGTACAGTATACAGTTAAAATACAAGGTAGAATGTGCCAATTTGAAGTTATTTTTATTGATCAGACAAAAATATTGCCAATGGAACAGCTCAGATAGATAGAAGGGGAAAATTAAGGTATCAGAAACCAATAATTATTTATTGTAATAAAAAAAGGCATTTGGAGGGTAACACAGGTTATAGTTTTATGAATTTCTGTATACAAATATTTATTCCACATAATCTTATCATGCATTTCTCATTTTTGACTAAATTTGCCAAATTCAGCCAAATTTGAATTTTCAAGGAAGTTAGCATTGCAAATCTAGATGCAGATATTGAAGATATAGGCCTACAGTATAGAAAATATGAACTTCACTGGTCCTACAAAGTAAAGGGATTAAAAAATGTACAACGTCACACAGATGTCACAATTCCTCCTGCAGTATGAAAATGAAAAAAAACCCACAGCAGTGGAAATGTGAACTGATGTGAGAACATCTCATGTACTCAACGAGAGGCACAAAACATTTTGGAAAACTTTGTATCGTTCTCCCCAGGTTTATAGCGACACCAAGGCTGTTATGAAATATATAGACGTGATTAATGTTCCTTCACTCCCCCGGTGTTAACTTTCTGCAGGTTCTATTTAATTTATAGCCAGTCTACCATGATGGGACTTTTACATTAGACTGCCTGGCTGCGTATCTGGGTGTACACTTAAATGGACTTAAATGACACAGTAGATCAAGCCAGTATGTTAGCCTGTAAGGTTCACCTCAGGTCTGCTAGCTGCTAAAAAGACACGTTCTCATGATTGTCTGACTAGACACAATCTCACACACACACACACACCCTCTGTGGTCGGTTTAAAGTCCAGGGATGAGTTACGTTTTCTCTGGTCTCTGGGAATTGTGTTATTCCTATGACAAGAGAATCTCGTGCCTGTATGTGTGTGTGTGTGTTAATATGAATTCTATGAGTGGCAGATGCCTACAAGCCTTGGTTTCTACTCTATGTACACAGGTCTGAGGTGATAAGTCTTGTATGTGTGTGTGTGTGTCCATGTGTGTCCGTGATTATCTCTGACCGGCCCGGCGCCTGTTTACGGCTGCAGGGCTTATCACCAGGCTGCAGTGTAAAACTAGCTAGCTAGTTAGAGCAGCTAGCACCCGCGCTCACAGCGCCGCCATGCTAGCCCTTCCCACTCTGTCTTCATTTGCATTTAGCCAGACGTTGACTAATGAGACACAACTGCAGAGACACAATCCCTGTGTGTGTGTGTGTGTGTGTGTGTGGTACAGTGGTGCCAGTGTTAAGGTTGTGAAGTGTACGTTATGTCTCAGATCCAGAGGTTGGCGGGTGTGTTGTTCTAGTCAGAAACAGTCAGCCACCTGCCAGCGCTGGTGTGGGCATGTGGCACTTCAGGGGAGAGAGACGACCTGTCGTACTCCGGTTTTAATCTCCCTCCATCCACCTGTCTCCCTCTATCGCGCTTTCTGTCTTTCTTATTTCCCTCGCTCACTCTACTATTCTGACAGCACCGCGTCTATTTTGAGGGCATGAGCTCACTAAACCTCCCCCCCACACACACACACACACACACATATCTCTCCACCGCCGGTCCCGGGCACACCCGAGGGAGGTCTAGCCGGCCTCCCGGAGCTTGCGGCTAGGGAGGCCATGCAGGGGGAGTGGGGCCTCTCCCGCACCACGTGAGGCTCTCAGCCACCGCTGCTAGCGCTAACGCTAGGAGTGAATAATTTACAAACATCATTTTGGGAGTAGGGGGGGATGTTTAATATTTAAGGGGCCTCTGATGTAACCGAGTGAGTGTGTGTGTGTGTGTGTGAGTTTGTGAGCCCATGCACCGGGATTTACAGAGGGGTGATGTCATCGTAAAGTGGCTTTATCAGCGGACATCCGAGGAAATAAAGAAGAAAGAAGTTATGTGAAAGAAAAACTCAGTGAGAGAATGAAAGAGAAGTTTGTTGAGGGAAAGTTGGTAGCACTGTTGGGATTAGCATGTCTGTGTGTGTGTGTGTGTGTGTGTGTGTGTGTGTGTGTGTGTGTGAGGGATTACTGGTGTTTGTTGTGTGAGTTGTACACTTTTTAAGGGTCTTAACTTGTGGATTCTATTGTTCTTCCTCCCTTATGTTTCTTTCCCCGGATATTTCATTACCTCTATAATTTTCTCTGTCTCTCCATTTTTCTTTCAGGGCCAACAGCTTGTGTGTGTGTGTGCGTGCGTGTGTGTGTGTGTGTGTGTGTTTGTCAGGGTTAAACTCTCATAATGTCACTCAATTGCCCCACTTTCACTCTGAGTAAACCGAGTCACACACACACACACACACACACACACACACACAAACCTCTTCACAGCACTCCACAAGGGTTAAATGATTGCACCCAGATTCTTAAACTCACCCGAGTTCTTTCAAAGTGTGTGTGTGTGTGTGTGTGTGTGTGTGTGTGTGTGTGTGTGTGTGTGTGTGTGTGTAATGACGGGTTGTTGTGAGTTCTTCCCTTGTGAGGACCTTGTTTACTCTGTGGGGTCCTTTTCACACATTCGGTAGCCCGGCCAGACTGCCTGTTTGTTTTTCCCACATCACCTCTTCTCCTCTGCCTTTGTGGCAGAGGAGAAGAAACCCCTTCTCTCATCTTCCTCCACCGCCTCCCTGCATCTCCCCACTTGCTCCTGGAGTTCACTGTTTGTCTGGTAGCCATGTTGTGCCTTAAATCAGGGGTAACCAGGGGTCTGTGTGCGTGTGTGTTTCTGTGTGTGAGTGTGTGTATTAAAGGTTTCTCTAGGTTTCACCATCTATCATCCAAGCCTTGTATATTTTCACATCTGGCCACACTGAATTACGCTCCTGTCAAAACAACGACATGATACAATATGTCAAACAACATTGAGAAACGCGAACAGAATACATTTATACCCGAGCAAGCTCTCCATCCACGTTGAGGTACATTGTTCAGAATTTGGCTAACTTGAAAAACGGAATTCTCTAACGTATGCCGTGTTTTTCCAGGCGCCTGAATCGGAATAATCTGGCCGTCTTTCCTGAGCTGCTTTTCCTGGGAACGACGAAGCTCTACAGACTGTGAGTCCTGTTTTTATTTATCTTTCTGTCGCCGCGCTGAACTTTTCAAGCTCTGCTGGTCTTGTGTGGCGTTGTGGGATGAGAGCACCACAGAGAAAGCCTGGTGGTCATGCACAGTGGTTCGCAAGCATTTTCAGACATGAGCCTCAAAAAAAGTGTATTAAAACATTCAGCATAAGCAACCATAAGATCCACTGGAAATATATGCACATTTTATTTATGATTGTGAACGATACTGCATAATACTCCCCCCCCCCACACACACACACACACATAAAAACACACACACACATACACACAAACACACAGTGGGCCCCAACCCTCACTTTGAACACCACTGGCCTAGCCTAATTCTGCTCATATCTGCATTGTTTAAAATTGAAACCGAGTGTCTGTCTGTCTGGCTGTCTGTCTGTCACGGATTGCTTGGATTTAGCGGAGAGAGAGAAAGAGAGACGATAGAGCAAGAAAGCGAGGGAAGGGGAGGGGAGAGAGAAAACTGATTTCACAAGCTCTCTCTGTAGAAGCCAGTTCAGTAGCTAATGGAGATTATCACTCCAACAGCTGCAGCCCACTGGGAATGGGTGGGCTGCGTGTGTGTGTGTGTGTGTGTGTGTGTGTGTGTGTGTGTGTGTGTGTGTGTGTGTGTGTGTGCGTGCGCGCAGTGGGTTTGCATGTGCAAAACAGCACATATGCATGCACACACGTTTATATTTGAAATAAAGAGAGGGAACGAGAGATTGAGCAGGAAATTAGTACAGAAAACAAAAAGAGAGTAGATGACTGTATAAAAGGCCAACCAAGCAGCAACACCGGTTTAAAGACAAGCATAAATCCCGGACACTCAGGGAGTGTCCCTTTCAAAGCCAAAGGTAATTTGGTTCAAATCAACTTTTTTGAGGTATAAAAATGGCTATTACCTTGTAGTATCCCAGCACTGGTGTTGCCGGCCGCTGATTGTCTACTGTGAGCACCTTGTTGTATCTCAGCACTGGTGTTGCCGGCCGCTGATTGGATGATGGTGAGCACCTTGTCGTATCCCAGCACCGGTGTTTGCTGTCGGCCAAGCATTTCCAGTAGCTCAGGGCTGGGCTGCTACTGTGGGAACCAGCCTCCCATCATGGTAATTTGTGGTGCCATGGAATAATTATGGTCGCATATATTTATAAGAGCGGCTACATATATTTATCTAAAACAATATTGAAATGCTCACATGATTCACAGAGTGTGCGTAAAAGTTGTTTATGCTCTGCGGCCGCCATGGTGGTTGGCTGGGCTTGACCCGTCGTGTCTCAGGGGGTGTCTCTGTGTGTGTGTGTGTCTCTGTGTGTGTGTGTGTGTGTGTGTGTGTGTGTGTGTGTGTGTGTGTGTGTGTGTGTGTG
>JAODLI010001411.1:0-11264 GCA_027575585.1 Percopsis omiscomaycus
CTGAACACTGGAAACAGCCAGGAAGGCGACACTCACCACCATCAGCACAGAGGAAACTCCTGGAAGGCTCCCCATGGCTCACCACTACAGATAGATAAAACATTTGCTGTGTTAAAACTAAGTTTTCACCCAAAAAAGTGCGATAATAACAAAGGACTATAAAGGGAACCAGTACCTATGCTTGCAATACTACATTGTCTGTAAAGGTCCAACATGCAGTTAATTGTAACTAACCAGTGTTGTGTGGACTTATCAGCTAAGCCATTTAAACTAAGCGCTTCAATATTTTCCTTCCTTATGAAAACATTTTCGAAAATCCTTACAAAACTACAAACTGTCATGGGTATTATTGGTAGGAAATACCACATAAATCTCCACTTCCAACATAGACAGGCATGACAGTAACACTGCCAAATATAGTCTCAATGCACAACATGAACGCCAATAAAATCCACTTCTTGTACATTTTGTGTTTATTAATCCCCAGAAGGGGAAGGTTTTAATAAAGTTTTTGTTAAATAATTTATAAAATACCATGAAACACAAACCAAGCTAATGTTGGGAGTTTTATGCCTTGAGCATATTAGACATGGCGTGTAACATCTAGAATATAATTTGTTACATCAGCAATTTCAGAAAAGTGTGTGCCCAAGCCTACCTTTGTGAGTCAAAATTGTGGAGTAGTGTACTTTGAGCCTTCTTTAGCTTAGCGAAGGCCAACTGCCCGTTGCTCTGTAAACTCCAAGTGGGAGTATTGTGTTGCATAAAAATTGGGGGAAGGGTACTTTCAGTGGGAAGGTCTAAGCAGAATGGATTACAGATGTGTGTGCGGGGTAAGAGTGTGATTTGCAGAGAAGGAGGAGCGATGACAAAAAATGTGCTCCAGTGCCTGCCCTCAATGTTGTACACAGACCCATGCAGGCGTGTACCATGTGAGTATTTGCTTAGTATGACATGGGCTATTGTGGGTACTCATATTGTGATAGAAAGGGGCACGTGCCTTTTGCATTCATGAGTCAAAAAACACTCAAAAAACAATTATTTTTACCCAATACTGTTTTGTTTTTTTACCTCATAACTCATTTGTTATCCAGTTATCCATTCACAACCACAAAATCTACATTTAGAGTCTGACCCACAGAGAACAGTGTTTTTTAATAGAATGGCTTGCAGCAATAAAACATTCTTGGTAGTTTTGTAGATCCAATCCAACTCAAACAAGAGTTTGAGTGAACTTTGAGTAAACTTTTATCCACAGAACCAACCAGACATTTAATATTCTCTGCTGGGTCAGATCACCACAGATTTAACCTTTTTTAGACACATTTAAATTCAAATAAAATGAAAACAAATTGGTTTTGTTGTGGTTCTATAGCTGTTAAAACCTTGTTCCAATAAAAAAAATACTGGATAATATTTCTGAAACTTTTTAACATGAAACGGGTCAAATTTGACCCGAACACAATAGGAGGGAAATGTGTGTTAACAGAATATTGAACTGGAGAACATACATTAGGACCCTGGGAACATAGGACCCTGGGAACATAGAAACCCTCACGTTTGCATAAGTTCAGCATATGCATTCAACAGCCTGGCTGGTGAATTCCCCGTCTCCCCCGATTCTCCATATCTGACCCATTGCTATTTGCCTTACAAGGTAAAGTTTAACAAGCCTGGTCACCAGAGTTTAGACCAAGCCTCTCCCACCATAAATATATCCAAATAATATTTGTTGTTTTCATTTATTTATACAATATTTGCTTTGATTTTGACAAATCATCAAACCACACCCAAAATAAAAAAAATCACAGTTTTTTTCCAATCTTTCAATCAATTAGTTAATCACAAATAAAACAACAGGGCTAGCATTCTATTTATATAAATGGATTGCTTTGCTGTCAGACCACAGTCCTTTCACACCTACTGTTTCTTGCTGTACTATGATGTAAGACACTCAGCAGTTCTAATATTAATTCTCTCTTCTTTAGCTTAAGGCTCAGCGTAAGCTAATATTTATTTATTTTTGGTTGGTCCCTTTGTAAGGCTGGAAGTTTCACTTCAGGCAGTCATTTCTTCTATGAGTTTTCTCCTCCTGAAGGTCTAGAAAGAGCCAAAATATGCCAGTGCTATAACAATATATGATATACGTATGTTCATACACATCCATGCTCTCTGGTTAAAGGATGGGTTCATGTTTTTTGCCGAACATCATAGACATAACTAAATATTGAAGTAAGGAATCTACAGAGTCGAGGGTTTAACAATTCGGCTTATACTGTATATTGTAAAGCACCTGAAACAATGGTTTTTAATTATACACTGGTCAATAAACTACCACTTTAACCTTGAGCTCTTCACTAAACATCACAATTTGTCTTTAAATATATATTTTACAGTTGGCTAAACCTAGATGCTAATGGTAACGTGATGGAGAGTCAGGCGGTAAATGGTGACTACACTAATTCTGGCTATACTTGAGGTCATCTGAACCCCAGCCTTCATCACAGGGACTATGAGGCCCACGCTTCCACCTTCATGCTGAATAATGTGGTTTCTCAGAAGGAGGAGTCGAACAGCAGGTCCTAGAGTCAACTGGAGAGGACTGTCAGCAAAACCCTAGCAGCCTACTGCCTCGATAAGGCCTACATAGTAACAGGAATCATCCCTTATCAGAAATACAAACCCTCGCTGAACAACCAGAATAGAGTGGCTCTGCCTGTATATCTTTGGTCACCCTACTGCTTCCCAAAAATACAAAAACAGTCCAAATTTTCCTACATACACTGCCACTGGCTGCAATGACCCCAACAGCTCAGGGAAGATTGTTTCTAAGAAACCGTTCTGGGGATACGACGTGAAACTAATGTGCCTCAACACACTGGAGATTTATCTAAAAGTCAAGTTCCAAAAAACTGTCAGTATTTTTCCTAAAAAGTGCTCTGGAGTCCAGTAAACACACACACAAATGTAAATACGCACATATGTACTCGCATAGACACACGCACACACACACAATTTCTGTATTTCTTCACGGAAATATATGCAAATTGACTTACATGCTTATAACCACTAGATGACACCAAAGTACAATATAATCCAACTCTGCATGCGCTGCTACAGTGCCACAATGGGCCATATGATTCAATTTACATTATAAATTATTTTTCCAACAGACACCTTTTAAATACTAGATTTGCCTTGTATTTCAATAACCTTATTTTAATACAGTTAATTTAATAGGCAACATGTATGTGATCCTTTTCAGTTGTCTTTCACTTTGCCAAATTTTGTTGACATAGCAATGCTTCTACATTGTTTTTAGGAATCCATACAGCAAAGCTAATCCGCTCTAACTATTCTTGTTCTAATGGGTTGGGGTCTGGGTTAAACTGCAGCGCATGAGAATATTTATCCTAACCTTCAAAAATGTCATAACTCAACCACAAAGATGACTCATAGGAAATAATAAGATCTGTGGCAGAGGTTGTTCCTCCGATTGCACTGGCTTATTCTTCATCTTTTTGAATTCTTATAATCCTTCATAATCATTTAGACACCCAAACCACGTTTTGTTGTGACAATGTAATCATCATTTTTTTTATTATATGTTTACAAAGCACTGAACGATTGTAAGTGTACACACTGGAATCAAAGTTTAATTGTCAGAGAGAAACGTTACATCAGTACTCCAGAATTAAGATTTTAGTATTTTTGATTCATACCAGGTGAGAACAGTTTGTCCCACACCTCCACCTTCATAATAGACCTGCCCATAGGGGACATGGTAGCCTTGATGTCAAGACTACTGCCTACGAAGGTGAGTCCGGAACCCATCGCCTCTTGCCGCACAAAGCTTTGCTGGTCTTTGTTGTAGTACATCTCTTTGTACAGAGCCTCGTTACACTCTTTGCCCTTGCTGTAGATCCCAACCGCCAACCAGTTCTTATACATGTTGTAGTCATAAGGCACAGAGAACATGATGGCTAAGGTCTCAATGTAGTCATTCCTGCTTTTCTCAAACAGGTCGTAGGTCAGGACGCCCACAGCACCTGTGGCTTTGACACTGGTCTTGCTGAAGCTGCACACCTCGGTTTTTAGAGGCCGTACAGTGGGCTGTGGTGGGTTGCTGATGTTGCCGTTCTCTAGGAAAACTCTGTTTGCAACAGAATTAACAATAAATGCATCAAATTAGTTTCAAATTCGTTTTTTTTTATTAAATGTGTAGCGCTAAGGTCAATGCAGTATTTCATCTGTGGGTTGGACAACAGTATTTCTTATTTGACATATAGTATATCCTTTTGCAACCTCTTATTATGCACTGCAGATGTTTTTTTTTACAACTAGTGCTGCACATTAATTCAAGGAACACTTGTCAAGGCATTTGCTCTGTCCAAATCACTATAGCCTTGTACTTACTTTGGGTTGAGGAGGCAGTAGTTATTAGTGAGGTTGGTCAACTCAATGATGACATTTCTTCGGCTCTTGACGTTAGCAGCCGTGGCTTCTGCTTCACTCATGGTGTAGGCTATGGTATTATAACATATAAGAGACTGGGTGAGAAACGTTTCAGTGTGAAGCAAAACAGCTTTATACAAAATGATTTTAGGTTGTATACAGTAATTGATATGATGCAGTAATTGGATGGGTCAAAAAGCACATTTCATTCTGCTTGTTAGAGCATGACAGTTCAATGGTCCGAGCGTTCAGTTCCCATGGTAAAAGGCACAACCTGCAAGTGTCCTTGAGTAGATGCCTTGCCTCAACCTGTTCCAAAACGTGTAATTGTACCCCATGTAAGTCACTACTAAACCAAGAAAAAGTTTCTTCTAATGTTTATAATTTTTACCCTCAATCTTTCTGAAATGCGTCCAATTGTACTTGTGTGTAATTCTTTACGTGTAACAGAGTTTGTAAAATGATAACAAGAATAAAGTTCCTTACCTGTCTGTGTGTCACTGTGTGCTCCTCGCTGAGATGAACGTTTGACGTTTGTAACAGCAGGATCAATCTTAGCTTCGCTCTTGTTGGGGAATGTGTGACAGTAGATTTCCACCCAAAACAATCTCCACCCAGAACACACCCCACAGTACAGTCCTCCATTGTGTGTCTCACGACTCACAAAAGGACCACACCTGAATGATCACATACTGTAACTCTGTCACCCTGCCAAGGTGTGAAATGCTCACTTATTGCTTAGCTTATCACTCCTCAGTGTCACAATTACAATTACAATTACAATTAGATCATTTAGCAGACGCTTTTATCCAAAGCGACTTACAATTACACGATGCTGTTACATGGAGCAGATAGGGGTTAGGCATCTTGCTCAAGGTAGGCCAACTCTGGGGCTACAGTATGTCTCTGTGCCTGGGCTGGACAATATGTACAGACTGTGCTGCTTAATTTATTAGGAGATGATTGAAATATACCTTAGTGAGATTATTTTTGGTGAGCTGCAGGAACTGAATGCTTTCATCATAAATCTTGTTTATACTGCATGTTTGGTCTACTTGTTAGGACTACTCGTCTGCAGTGTTGTAATGGACTGTTTGTTAGGATAATGCTAAGATACAATGTTGATGTTAATGTTCAGATAATTCAGAAACACATAATGGACAGGAACACAAGAAATATTGATGGCATTGTTTTTTATTAATTTACAGCACCAACATGTGAATAACAGACATCATCAAACTTCTTATTAAGATAGATTTTAATGAGATAGATTTCCATCTGAACCTCCATGCACCTCATTTACCCATCTTGTCGTACAGCTCTAGTTTAATAATAGCCTTGCCCTCATTTGACATGGTGGCTCTCAGATCCACCGTCTTCCCAGAATATTTTACCCCAGAGCCGTTGGCCTCGTATCGCTGGAAGTTGGTGAAATCTTTCTCGTAGTACATGAGCTTGTAGAGCTTCTCGTCAACGGGCCTGGTGTGCTCGAAAATGCCCAGGCCCAGCCAGTTCTTGTACACGTTGTAATCGAAGGGCACCGAGAACATGACGGCCATGAGCTCGCTTGTGCTGCGGCTGCGCATGTCGAACAGCTCATAGGTCAGGACGCCCACGGTGCCAGTAGCCGTGTTGTCGTCCTTGGTAAAAGAGCACACCTCCGTTTTGGTGGTGCGCACGGTAGGCTGGGGCGGGCTGAAGCAGAAACCACTGGACATGTAGACCCTAGTGGGTAAAGGAGAGCGCAAGACAATTGGTATATACACTTTAAAACGCCACCAAACACTACAACACCAGTGTGGGCAGCACCAACTACAAGTAGGAAACCTGTAGACGGTGAATTACTGCACCGTCACATGCCATACACACACATGGAAAGTCTTATCTGATCTTATGTGAATCGGAGGTCAAGTAATAATAATCGCACAAAATAATGATAATGAAGGAGCGAGATAGTGGCTCTTACTTTGGGTTGACCAGACAGTAAGAGGCGCTGATATTGATGATCTCTATGGTACAGTTGCGGTTGGTGCTGAGCGTTGCAGCGTGTGCTTCTGCGGTCTCGGTCATGGTGACTTCAGATGAGGACGGTGAATAGTCTTAAGTCAAGAGACAACAAAACAGGACCTGCATCATTTTATACATAATAACTCTGTATGGTCCCCAAATCATCAACCATCAATAAAACACGTGTAAGTGCAAACCATTTGTCACTGGACTACTGTCATTCTTGTCCGCATACCTGTGAAAGTTTCCTGCACTGTACTTTGTTAACTTATGCTGCTGCTGCAACATGCAGTGGTTAATAAAGCTTTATCTTATGTTAACTTAACACACACAATGGGATCATAAGCACAACACAACATCACATCTCCATGCTATTTCTTCTTAATATGCACACAGACTAAACTTCCAAAATATTTAATGTAGGAAATATGTTTACAAAGCTAGTACACACAAAATATAATACTCAGGTCAAAGTTATTGTTGGTAAATATACTAAATAGCCTTACCGTTAACTTACTTTGGCTTATGTCTCACACACGACGAAATACAGTCTTCTGAAAACAACTTCTGGTCTGGAATGAAGACAATTGTCAAAGTCACACCCCCACAGATCACACACATACACACACATAGTCACACCTAAGTGTTCTGGCTAGGTGTGTCTGCAACTGTGAATAATGCTAGCAGTGTTTTAGCAGAACATCTGTCACAGTGAAAAAACAAACAAATCACATTCCATTAAAAAATGTGGTGAGACAAAGATAATTGTGTGAATTCCAGCTTTGGCATTTGCTACAATGCAGTCTATCTAACCATGCAATCCATTATTAAATATAATGCTGTCTGTGACAATTTTAATTGAGAGTTGTAATTTAAATGCCATTTTGCTAAAGCACAAACACATTTCCTAACATAGGCCTTTATGAGGTAGACTGGTCAGTGCCGTCTACCTAGACAAGGCGAATGGAAAGAAGAGCAATGGATTGAGCAGAAGTTATAACGATTGCACAAGTGATTTGATAATTGAGTCGACGTTATAAAAACTGTAATTGTAAACGATAGGAGGTGATACACCACCTTCCTTTTCAATTCAATTTATCAAGGAATTGTGACTGTTTTAATTCAGAGTTGTAATGTATGTGCAGTTTTAATAAAGCACAAATCAATTTCCTAATATATAGATAATGTGGGAAGTGGGTTTGGTCTAATGTAATCAAAATGACACTTTTGATTGCTTTTAGTTTATGATATATTATTTTAAGATAGTCACAGCCGTGTAATTTAGAGCAGTTTCTTGGTTATAAACCTGAGAACCAAACAACCATATGCAGCAACCACACCCCAAGAATCACTGTTGGTGACTCATACTGTACATGGGATAAAATAAACTTCACAGACTGGATTTTTTGAAAAGACTCACGCAATGCAGCAATTATACATGTAGCAATATATTAAATTAAATTCTGTTTATTTAGTACACCCAAAATCTATTCATTCTGGTCTTAAGGTTGAATGGATGATTTTTCATCTGACAGTTCCCTTGGGATCTGGGTAGATGTGAAACAGTGACTCAACTGTAGCATACATTGCTATACTTTCAATAATTAACACTTGAAATCTTAATTTTGACTGTTACAAATGTATTCATGCTTAGTTTGAGCACGATTACAAGTTTTGTGGGCACAGAATTCCAAAGATTAATCCATGCAGTTTTAACCTGTTGCACGTTTATTAAAAGAATAAAATATCCCATGAAAATGTCCACTTGAAGCCATGCTGTATGTATGTTCACTGGGTTCATCTGGGGGTGTCTTTAAGACTTCAACAGATTGCTAGTGCAGAGCCACGGGACAGTCGTGATCTGTGCCCACAACAAAGTGGAACCCTCGTGCCTCTTCAAATCCTCTTTTAGTCATCCCTGTCAGGCCAAAAGAGAGGCATTGAGTCAGCCACCGCTGGCTCTTCCTTCTTGCTGTTTCTCTGATTTCCTCCAGACGTTGACACAATGCTCCTTGCTGCTCCCAAAGCCACACACAACATTTCCACATCTCTGTCTATATATTTATATTTAAAAAATGGTCATATAGTATATTGACTTTTAGTGACTTTAGTGACTTTCAGTATTGTCTGTCTCTGTACACTGCAGGATTGCATTTAAATTTACATTTA
The DNA here is from genome assembly GCA_027575585.1 of Percopsis omiscomaycus. Classification (NCBI taxonomy): domain Eukaryota; kingdom Metazoa; phylum Chordata; class Actinopteri; order Percopsiformes; family Percopsidae; genus Percopsis; species Percopsis omiscomaycus. The sequence continues at coordinate 8,632 of JAODLI010001411.1, forward strand.
CAGCATTTATCTACGCTTTTATCCAAAGCGACTTACAATTAGTACATTTGTCAATTGTTAACCTGGTTAGCCTTTTTTTCCAAGCAAATAACATTCTCCTAGAATAAGCCCAGCATCATGGCATAAGGTTATTTCACTTATGCATTTTTAGAACATTACTAGAAAGTTATTATTCACTCCTCAAAACAGTCAATAATTGCAATATTTGGAAGTTATTATTCACTCCTTAAAACAGTCAATAATTGCTAACAGCCTAAATTCCGGCAAAGTGCTTAGTATTCTAAGAGCTGATCTAACAGAGTAGAAAGGAGGGACCTTTTTTTGTTGCAGACAATGTCAATAATCCCAGGTGTGACTTTCAGATGTTGCTAAAATATTCAAGGTCCCATATTTCACTCTTTTTTTTTTTAACCCCCACAGTATGTTCTTGTAGACAACATTTGTGAAGTTTATAGCAAACAAAAACGTAATCCATTATTTGTACGATGTTTTTCTGTAAGAGCAGGCTGTTTTCTGTGGGCAGTGTTTTTATTTTATAAACTGCTGCTCTGATTGGCTGGTGTATTGGAAACTTGGCACAGGCAAAGGCTGGGCAGAAATACATAGAAATAGGGACAGTGAAACAATAACCAACAAAGACGTTAGAACAATTCCCAACATATATATCCCCTACAGATACACACAGGTGCACATGATGAGTGATTAGGACGTGATAGGGTACAGGTGCGCACCTGGGGTGCACTGGAGGCTGGGTGAGCCGTGCGCCGGCGAGGCCCAACGGGAGGGGCGAGGCCCAACAGGAGGGGCGAGGCCCAAGGGGAGAGGCGAGGCCCAAGGGGAGGGGCGAGGCCCAAGGGGAGAGGCGAGGCCCAAGGGGAGGGGCGAGGCCCCTCAGGGGGGGTGAAGCCCAACGGGGGCGAGGCGTCATTCCAGGCAGCGCCCCGGGACTTGACAACAAACAACATTTTTGTAATGCTGACCACAGGAGCATTCCAGAAACAAATTGAGTTAAGCTCATGTATGTCTGAACAACAATGCAAAAAGATATTTCAAAGAGATGAATCTATTGCCGTATTTAATGACATGACGATTCAAGAAAAATACCAGTTGGCAGTAGCATATTAGCTTTAGCATTGCTGAGATAACATCAACGTGCAACATGTCCACTGTGATGACCTGTAGAACGTTACTGTACAATAAATCCACATGGGATTTTAAAACTGCAGACACTGACATAGAGCTGAAATATATGTTGCACACGTGTCCTCTTTTTCCTCTCACAGAATAGGAAAGTGGAGGTCATGTGTGTGTCTACCTCGGAAGCACACCATGACATTTGCTGTGTGGTAGATCACCTGGGGCCTCTTAAGAGTTTTTTAGGTTAGCCTACCAAGATCATGACACCAACAGCTACACTTAGGTTATATTATCAGTTTTCAGTAGAAACGGGTGGTTATACATTTACAGGCACAAATTCTAAATATACAGTATACCTTTTAACAATTTGTGTGGAATATAATCATCTAAGTTCTGATCAAATAAAATGCATTTTTGGAGACACTCATCTGTTACTGGCTCTTTAAGATTATGACATTTAATGTAATTAATTACTTTACTTAATTTTATGAATTACTATTTAAAATGTTCAAGGCAAACTAAGCATGAAATCACAGAGTTGACTTGTACAAAATCCCACAATCCATTGTTTTAGCAATAATATTAATAATAATTGTTTTTACAGGCTAAATAAATATTTACAGTACTGTAGCTATCATCAGGGACTTAACTGCAACATGTGTAGCGAAAACCCGAACACCCTTTCATTTTAGCGTAACCTTTTTTCCGACCCATTGAATGTATATCTGTGTCTTAAAGGTTGAAGTGAAATGAATTGTGTCCTCTGCTTGGGCGACTCAGCCGAGAGAACCGCTAAAAGGGGTCTGACTCAGTACTGCTGACATGCCACACAACAACAATCACATCAGAAGAGAGAACGAGTGGACATCCCCTCATCAAAAAAAACCTTGACATTGCACAGTTTGCATCATTTTTCTGACCTTTAGACCCTATAGCCAAATGTGTCTGTGGTGGACTAAAAGAGGATTTTGTGTGATTGGTCTAATAGGCCTACTGCATGTGTAAGAAGAATTTAAAATATGCTCCTGCTAGGCAGGAAAATATTGAACCTTGGCTAAATTGGACGGAATATCAATACAAACTGAATGCATTATATTTATCATTTTTTTCTGGCTTGTAACTGTCTCATAAAAGTCTCCTTTTTAAAGAAATTGTACTGTTGATGGCATGCAGACAAAGGTCAGGCCATTGCCTGTGTTTGTTTTGCGTACAAAAAGGGACAAATGCTGCATTTCTCAGGGCACGTCCCTGAAGGACTGCTCATTCAAATGACACCTGTTTTTCCCCCCAAAACAATTTATGAGCATGAGGAGGGAGCGTGTCCTTGCCTCCGCTCTCGTTCTACCACGCTCCATTCCTCCTCTCCAGCATTTTACAGGCTGCCAAGAGGAACGCACCCCCCTCTAGACCTAACTCACATGGTTGGTGCTGAGCGCATGTGGCTTCCTCTCTGCATCTCCACTCCAGCTGTCTTACTCTCTCTCTCTCTCTCTCCC
>JAODLI010001412.1:0-11263 GCA_027575585.1 Percopsis omiscomaycus
TGTGAATAAAATATAAGTTTATGAGATTTCTAAATTATTCCATTCCTTTTTTACTCACAATTTGTACAGTGTCCCAAATTTTTTGGAATCGGGTTTGTACTTATTTTTAGTACATTTAAGTTAAACTTAATGAAAAGTTTATTTTTTTAAAGTATACGCTTAATATAGTTCAAATTATTGCAGTACAAAAAGTAAAAGTAAACTTTTGGGATCTTTGGTATACTTAAATTATAAAATATACTATTCTTTCGTATATCTCAAAACCAACCACATATGACAGTTTAATGTAATGTTAACACATAAAGCTAAATCGTTTCTTTAAGTTTGATAATTAGGCCTACCATTGCATGTTTATGACAGGTTATGTGTTCTTAGTTAATGTCAAGTGGTCATGATAAAGAGACTGACAGGTTATGTCATCTTGGTTAATGCAAGTTGTCATAACAAAGACATGCCAAACAATGTCATGGGCTAATCAAATACCATATTTGCATTTTGGATTGTACTTCTGTAATTGCACTGTAATACCAGTTTATTTAGGTCTCACCTTGTGACTGTTGATCTATTTAGTAACAGTAAATGTAATTTGTGGTAATTATTAACGTATTGTAACTCGAATCTTGTGACTAATGTACCATGTACTAAAAGATTGCTTTACTAACTATGACTGAGATGTATAGATAAAAGTGCTTAGTGTAAGTTGCTTAAAGTGTACAAAATGTAAATCTACCTGGTGACCATCTCTTTCTCCTTATTGGAGGCACAGCCACAGCTGCTCAGGTTCTTACTGGGTGTCGACAAGAAGTAGAGGCAGTGGTTCTTAAACGTCTGGTCTATGAGAGGAATTAACACCTAGAGAAGAGATACAGGTTAGATAGGTTAGGTTACAACAAAGAAGAGTCAATAAGTGTATTCTCACATGAGTTACAGACCTTTGCAAAGAACTTGATTTCCTGGTCATGGGGTGATTTTTCAGTCTTTCCACTGGTGGCCATAGCCTCTGGAGCAACAGAGGTCAATACGTGAATTACAATTACAACTTCTTAGCACTTAGACATAATTTAAACCTACAGTATGTTTTTCAATTGTCAATCTATCCAATATTTGACCCAAATGGTGTACGTTTGTGGACTTAAAATTGCACTCCCCATTTTCTGTTATTGTGGCCTCTGTTGGGCTCTCAGTTCTGATTGTTAGACCAAAGTTGGCATGAGGATATGTGTATGTGTGTGTGTGTGTGTGTATGTGTGTGGAGGTCAAACAATAAATCTCAAATCAGCGCTGTTGGGCGGAGTCAGAAGTTTTTTTTTTATTCAGATCTCCTGTGCATTCAAAAATGTCATTCTTACTGTAGATATTACCACAAACTCACCTAAGTGAGCAATGAACTCTTGTGCTGAGTCGACATACTTGAGGAGCCTCTTGAGGAACTTGTAGGAAAACCTCTTCTCCATGGAGGAGGAGTCCTGCTCCATGTCCTTCAGACCTCTGAGAACCATTACAGATTAGTGTTGAGCCCTAAAAAGATGGTCTTACCTTATTTCAATTTATTACAATTAGGTCATTCAGCAGACGCTTTATTCCAAAGAGAATTACCGTGAGTACAATTACAAGTATTAAAGAGCATGTAGGGGTTAGAAGGCTTACAGGGTTGGTGATCAAACCCATTACCTTTTAGCTGAGAGTCATTTTGGGGCATTCATCAACCAATGCTGATCTAAATAAACAGGAAGTAACCACCAAACCCAAAATTGTAATGGAATATCTGTACCATCTAAATATATCTGCAAGAAACAATTCAGGCGTGGAGCACAATGAACTCTTGTGATACTTTTAATTGCACTTTGTTGTTATTTCAAGTTTTCTACTGTTTTGTTAGCAATTCGTCTTAATTATAATGTCACATTCTCTCTCTCTCTCTCTCTCTCTCTCTCTCTCTCTCTCTCTCTCTCTCTCTCTCTCTCTCTCTCTCTCTCTCTCTCTCAGGCATTTGAATCGATTTGAATTCAGCAGGTGTCTGGACTGCCATAACAAAAATTGCAATAATTATAAATTGCAATAATTACCTTTTCTGTTAAGATATTATATAACAATTGGGTTAATTTTGAGAAATAAGTAACAAAAGGTTGAATCAAATATAGTACATTTATTTTTCTGCCTTTTGTTGGTGTTGGATGGATGAGGAAAGAGGAATTTATTTATTTGGAGAGAATTTAAGTAAGTCATATTAGATCAGTCTCCAAGACAATCTATGAGACAGGTATAGTATATATATAGTTTGATAGATACTAAAAATACATTTTGGGGGCTTAAAAACATAAATCCGTAGGAGCATGCTCAGACCCCCTAGTAAAGGCTTAGCCCCCCAATCCATGAATCTCTAGTGACATATCTGGCCAATAGGCTGTTCTCCTATTGATTATAGTAAGTGTTTTTTTCTTTTTTACTTTTATGTACCAGCTTTTATAGGGAGGAATAGTTGTTGAGAAACCCATACTAAGTCCGCCCCTGGTATGGGTAACCAGTTTATCACTGTTGAATGGTTTGTGAATTGGTTTGTGTTGTCTGTAATTTGTGGTACTAAAAAAGAAGAAATTAGGTCATTTAGCAGACGCTTTAATCCAAAGCAATTTACAATTACATGCTGCTATGCTCAAGGATGCTTACAGGTGGGTGAACTCTGGGGATCGAACCCACGCCTTTCCGGCTGGGAGTCCAACACCCAGACCACTAGACTATCCTGTCTACTAGACAGTACACAGGTTGTTAAATACCATAGCTACAGAGCAATACTACAGAGCTAGTAATAGGCTACAGTATATGGCATAATAAAGAAGGCTGAAATAAAGTTTACAAGTAATTACACACACAGCAATATCTAGGAATGTAAACAGATAAATATAGATATATGTACAACAATTACACTTAATCACAATTTATATTATGCATATTAGCATAAATAACAGATATTAGGCAATTTACAGTATTAAGGGTGCTAAATGCTAATCGTGATTATTGTGGTGACATCATCAAATACTATGTATTAGACATATCGGGAAAGCCAAAATGACGGAGATCATCATCTTGGCTTTCCCAATATGACGGACAGGTTCAAGAGGCAATTTTGTTTGGATCAATGTGAAGCACGTTTTGAGACACGTGGGGTAAATTTACCTCATAGAAGAACGGAGATATCGCTATTTGAAGATTTAAAGTTTGAGAATGCACTGTAGTGCCCCCCCAATGACCAACAAGGCCCACATTTTTACTGGGTGACCTATATGACCTTATACTAACAAGTGTGATGAATGTATCTGTTTGCGTTCATGAGTAATAAGCGTTTAATTTTATTATTTGGTACAGCGCCCCATATGGCTAATTGGCGCCAAACACTGCATATTTCCTTATCTCATCATACCAATGATGTGCACCAAATGTGGTGAGAATCAGACATATGGTTGTGGAGATACGCACTCACTTCCTGTTTGGCAGCTTCGCCTCTAATTTTGGTTGGCTGTAACGGACAAATGGTTTTGAAAATCAAAAAACCTTCCAAATACTATTGTGAAGCTTGTTCTGAAGATCATCTGTGCCAATTTTAGGGATGATTGGTCAAAATTTGTGGCCTGTAAATTGACCTAATTCACTAGTCACTAGGTCGGCTAATTCACCAACTCAGCGATGTCCAACAGCGTTGTTGGACATCGCTGGGTTGGTAAATTAGCCGACTTCCATTTCAACATCAAGTACAGGCCAGGCAAGGTGAATGTTGACGCGGATACCCTGTCCAGGTTTTCAGTGAAACTTAAAGACAAACTGAAGGAGTACACTGAGACAATGCCACCCGAGGTTGTATCTGCCATCTGGCAGGGGAATAAAGCTCAGAGAGATGAGGATGTGTCCTGGGCTGTCGCCCTTCACATCTCCGCCTGTGATGACGACCCTCCTCCGGTGAGTACGCCCATGTTCACCCCAGAAGACATCAGAGCCGCCCAGAAAGGAGATGAGTCCATTGCCGAGGTGATCTGGTTGAATGGGAGCGGTTGGCACCCGAGAGACAAAGACCGGAGCCCAATACAACCGGGAGTCAGACGACTTATATATGAGTGGAACAGGCTCAAACTGGATAATGGTATTCTGTACAGGCATGCGGGACAAAATCAACAACTGGTCCTTCCCAAAGCACTCAATGCAACTGTGCTCAAACACCTGCACGATGACATGGGACATGTTGGCGCTGATAAAGTCATCCACCGCGCAAGGCAGCGGTTCTACTGGCCTTTTATGCAGCACGACATCGAAGACTACGTCATCCGCCAGTGCCCATGCATCAAGCAGAAGAGACCTGCTGTCCATGAGAAAGCACCAATGGGCTTAATTACAACAAGTGCACCTTTTGAGCTGCTCTCTGTTGATTACCTTCACCTTGATCCCAGTAAAGGAGGCTACGAGTACGTCCTTGTGGTAGTAGATAATTTTACCCGTTTTGGCCTACCCAACTCGAAACAAGTCTGGTAAAACAGCGGCCGAAAAGATCTTCGACTTCATCCCATGCTTTGGGTACCCTCAAAAGCTCCACCATGACCAGGGCCGGGAATTCGGGAACACACTGTTCCAGAGACTTCAGCAGCTGGCAGGAATCTCCCACTCCCGAACTACTCCTTACCATTCACAGGGGAACCCTTTTGAACGCCTGAACAGAACACTTCTCCAGATGCTCAGGACGCTCCATGAGGAAAAGAAGGCAGAGTGGAAAGACCATCTCCCCAGCATAGTCCATGCCTACAACTGCACGAAGCATGAGTCTACAGGCTACTCACCATTCTTCCTCCTCTTTGGAAGACATCCACAGCTGCCCATTGACCTTATATTTGATCGCGACCCAAACGGCTGGCACAGACACGGCAGGAGTATGCACAGACCTGGGCTTCCCGGATGCAGGATGCATACCGAATTGCCTCTGAGAACAGCAAGAAGTCTTCAGAGAAAGGGAAAATGCACTACAACCGAGGTGCCAGAGGAGCCTTGCTGCAACCAGGTGATCGTGTGCTTGTCAAGACCCTGTCAGAGAGAGGTGGCCCAGGCAAACTTCGATCTTACTGGGAACAAAAGATTCACCGTGTCATCGAGAGGCTGGGAGATGGACCTGTATATTGAATCCAAGCTGAAACAGGTGACCAGACCTTCCGGGTGCTCCACCGCAACCTCCTCTTGCCTTTCAGTGACTTGCTAGTCAGCCATGAGGAACGCAACACTGGTGTGAAGCAGAAACCCCAAGGGCAGAGACGTCGTATGCCGCCCAGAGAAGCAACCAAGTCTGATGTAGGCACATCAGATGATGAGGGGGAGTGCTCCTACAACCTCAGACCTTTGCCTGTGTATGAGAAGAGGGCTGTCAGACACCACCCACCTCAACCCGTGCTACGCAGTGAGCTGAGGGCTGTAGCTCCTGAATATCAACCGTTGAGCCGAGCATCAGAGTCTGAGGATGTATGGCAGCCAGGACCATCTGACCCTTTTGTGACAGCAGAGCCAATGCATGTACCGAGAAGGGTAGATCCGTCCCCAGCTGTGGAAGGACCGGAACAACACAGGGATATTGCTGTGGAGAGTGGAAGTCCTCAGGATCCTGAGATCGAGGTTGTGCCTGTTCCCCAGCCTGTGAGAGAGGTAAATCAGCAACTGAGGAGGTCCACCCGACCAGTCAAGCCCAGAAGCATCTTCGTGTATGACCGGTCAGGAGAACCTTCCTACCAGCCTTGGAGAATGGGAACAAATGCCATGTACTGTACCCCTTCTTCCATGCCTGCTCACCCAGTGTTTCATGAGATATGCTACTATCCTCCCCCAGTTGTATGGACGTACAGTAGAACTGACATTGACCAGGACATAAACGACATGGACATTGACATACAATCTTACCTCCATTCTACTTACCTGTGACTGACATACTGCAGGCTTACTTCCTGTTCAGACTGATGACTCCTGAAGACCGTGCTTACCTGACGTCCTGACCGATAGTCTGTGGGTACCACTGGAGCCAGTAGTTCGGTTTAGTTCTGGATGTCAGGAGACATCTGTTAAAGGAGGGTGTAATGGGTAGAGAAAATGGCCTTATATATTAGTTTAATTAAAAACAGTTACCCCCTCCTATTTTTTTATTTTATTTTATTACTGAATGCAATTACTATATTATTACATTCACCCCATGCCGATAGATGGCGCTGTTGCACTGCTTCGCCGCAGTGGGGTTGCCGTGGAGACGGTGGTTCAAGCGCTCAGAAACGGCTTGAGAAATAACGTTACATATTTTCTGCGTCTCCACTTCTTTACAACCCACAGAGCTATCAAGCCTGTGGCTTTGTACCTGCCCAGATTCCGCTAAGTCCGAGGCCGGTAACATAAACATTTTTTAAGCTTTTTCATAAAATAAAAAATGGCAGAAAATATAGACGCATAAGTGCAAGAGGACATTTTGTTCCACTTAATGTGTCAAACATTCTGAGATGAGTGTGGTGACCAAAGCTCAGAGATATTGCTATTTGAAAAGTTTGACGATGCACTGTAGCACCCCCCAAAGGCCAACAATGACCACATTTTTACTGGGTGTTGGGGACCTAAATTACGTTATACTGGTTTGATGTTGGTCATCCATTTCTAAGGCCTTTGATTGATAGCTTGAATTTCACTGGCTTGTAGTGGCCACATAGTTTGGACTACCGACTCCCTATTCATTGCAGCAGAACAACCTGTTCCCCTCATGCAACACACCAAGTTTGGTGCTATATTAATATGTGCTTGCGTTCAGGAGTAGTTCAGTTCAATTTATTTTCTGAAATAGCGCCCCCCTATTACAATTGGGTAAATGCAGCTTGACTGCAAGTGGGTTCATGCAGCTGCGCTGCTTGGACCAGGGGCGTCAGCTGCACTGTTAAACATCCGCGGCTGAGCCCAGATTCTTTGGGACGTAGCTATATGATAGTGTGTGTGTGGCGGACCATGACTCTCGACACTGGGCCGTCAGTGTTACCACAAGTAAAATAACTTGCCGTATGCGCTCAGAACCAGTGCACAGTGCACAAATTAACGGTACATATAGTGAAGCTAACCTCACACGCACATACTGTACGCGCACATAGTGCATAGGGCCTATGCTAGTAAATACGGGGGTGAGGTCACGTCTCGTGAACTTCAAACAAAATGTAGAAATATTATTGCGCTCTTCGCAGACCCGCAAGACAGGCTGCGTCATGAACATTATTATATATTCGTTAAGAAAATATTTGTGTTGTTGAACTGAACCTAAACTTTGTTTTGCATACAATAAAAATTACATTCGGGGCTACAGTCAAAACATTCGGGGCTGAAGCCCCGGAAAAAAGACCTGGCGACGCCGATGGCTTGATATGAAATATCAAGCCGATGGCTAAATATGAAATAGCCATTCTTCTAATAATCATCCTGGTTGCCGACAACGCTTCGCTCTGTTGGGGTGGCCCAGCTCTAGGCTGGCTGAGCACTGTTACGGGTGTTGGACTCCCTGTCGCTACTATCCACACTCCCGGTGATTTGTCAGACTCGGACGAAGACCTCTACGAGGATCCATACACTCCATTTCGGGGAACACGCCTGGCCATCCGGCGGAGAACCAGCTCCTACACCACAGCGTGAGCCCAGCCCACCGTAGCTCTGTCTTTTATCGGCCAGCCTAGCTGCCCCGCATCACCGTGTAGATCCAGCTTCGCCTGCCCGCACTACGAGGACCCATCCGGGGAGCGCGCCCAGTGCATTGACGCACCACAACGAGCCAGGGTCTGCTGACTTTCACTATTTTAGAAAGAGCAGTTTTGGCCTTGACTATGAGATTACCATACCAGCAGATTACAGAAAATGTTAATACAGACTCAATGTAGAATTTGTAAAAAAAAAAAAAAAAAAAAAAGGGTCATGAGGGTCTTATCAACATGGAACTTTGACTGTTTGTCAAAGTTTGTGTCCAATATAAATTATTTGGGTATGCTGACTGACCTGGTGATGGTGTAGCCACGGATCTGCAGGAACCTGAATAGCTCCTGGGCCTTTTCTCGGTCTCTGTACTTCTCTTTAGCTGTCAGGGTGTCATAGGGAACCAGCAAGAGGTGGCTCCCGCCTCCTGACAAACAAAATACAGCAATTTCACTAAAACTGCATTTTTACACAAAATGTAATACAATACTGACTAAGAATATTTCAAACATTGAGTCAGAAAAACACAATGTTCAGTCATTATAGTATACAGGTCAGGAGCAAGTAACAAAATTCCAGATAGATGAAATGCATGTAGGTTTATGTGACAGGGTTATAACATGGCAGTAGCTGTGGTAATACTACTACAGTTCAGTAAGTAAGTTCTTATACTTTTTAAAAGCTTGTGCATGTGTTTTTTTGTTGAAAAGTACAAAAATCAGGTGAACATAGCGAATATGATTTGTATGAAAAATTAAGTTCTAGTTTCACTTAAATAATAATAATAATTTGGGGTCTAAAGTACATACAACATGCATCCTAAAATTATAATTACATTTCATTCCAAATTTGAATTCTTTGTATTCTTTCTCAATACCGGGTTGAGGTATACCCAGGACACACTCAAAATAATTATTCATAAAGAAGGTGTTAGTTGTCCCGCCTTAACAGGTGGAACAAAATAAACATAGAAGAGTAAGGGGGATATCAGTCAAGTGGGGTCTGTACACACCAGACAGTGCGGAGAAGAGGTCTAACCAGCAACATAAAGCATTTTTCATAAATTCACAACATCAAATGTTGTTGAATGCTTACCTATACACTCAACATCCTATTACTTTACTATTATTATTTACTTTAAATTCCAGTCAATTCAAAATAAAGTGGAATACCTTTGCTATTCAGCTCTGTCTTCTTCTTCTTTGCCCAGATGTTGTGGTAATTTTCTGCAACCACCTCCACCATTCCCTAAAGCAGTGACAAAAATATATGAAATATTAATAGTGTTTTTTACAGGTTATACTATAAAGACTATACTTAAACATATAGTGTTCTAAGATACCTTTTTCATATTTTTTTTGAGGAATGAAAACAAGAAGGCAAACCTGTAACTCTTTGGACAATGTGACGTTGTGTAGTTCAACTGGAGCAGGGCAGAATCCATTAGCCTACATAAATAATGACAACAGCACCGTTGTCACATTTTATTAGGACAAAGCACACGTCCAGGATACCAAATTAATACATTTAAATATTAGTATATTTTAAAATAACCACCCTATTTTTCTAACTCAACCTTGGGAGTTTTTGAGATGTCCAGTGGTAGTAAAAAATATCCCTTTAACCTTTGCAGCTTAAAAAAAAAATGAAATTCTTAAAATAATCTCCTTTATCAAAGGGATACAGTATACTATTTGTAATTTTTAGAGTTTTTGTCTGTTTGCCAGTCAATTTGTTTACTTTTCTTAAATGTAACCGTTTATTTTAGAAAGATCGGGATCTTCGCGGCCCTGCCGAGAAGTGGATCGTACTTGTCTCTCCGCCCCCATCCCTCCTCCCGCCCTTGCAACCCTGCATGGGTGGGGCCTGGCAGCTATGGCATACAATCGTGGCCAAAAACGTTGTAAAAATATCACTTGTTCACACGTAAAAAAGTGCATGTGTTGACCAATTAAGATGTTTTTTTACGTGAACAGGCGCAAATCTATAGAGGTAAATATTTGATGTTTACAGACAGTAGAAATTGAGGATTTGTACTTGAGTTTTACTGTTCACCTTACAAAGTCAAATTGCCAATATATCGCCTGTAGAGGGCGATATTTACTCAAAAGTAGAAGCAGAGACATTAATGAATTTGGAAAGAGCAAGTCTGTTGTGAGCCTTATAGCAACTGTGACATTGATCTTGATCTTTGTCTACATAGCGCATATCAGTACATAAAATGACCACCACATCACGGGCAGATTATGAAATCAAGGGCCCCTGGCCACGGGCGGCGCCAGGAGAGAGCTATGGGGTGCTATAGCTCCCCCTGGAATAGCCATAGCACCCCCAAGAAATCAGTGGTATATTTATCATTTAAAATTTTTATTGTGAATATTGTAATTAATCAAGAAAACAAAACATTAATTAAGGGCACTGGACAGCGACAAAATCATTAATGCCTTTGCTGTTAACCACAACAACAGGCGCATTGTCCTGTTATGAAGACGTCTAATGGTAAGTGGGAGATTTACCATGTGTTGCAGTTTTGCCTGTTATAAGTTTAAAGGGGCCATCCCACGCGTATTATATTACATTAATGGAGTGTCTGAAGGTCTACAATGGACTCTGTAACAATCTTTGTGAAAAGTATGCTTGGTTACCTTGTTTCAAGCCATTCTAGGGTGGTATAAAAAGCCTTCCGTAAAAATCAGCTCGATTTCGGCCAGTTATCATTAGTATTCAACACCCTAACCTGCTTGACTCTGACTAGCTAGGCCAGTTCTCATATAATATTTTTCAAGCTGTGCTGCTTGACTCTGACTGGCTAAACGCTAGCCAACGAGAGCCTGGCATCAACGAGAGCAAGCATTATTTACCCACGTTATCATTTACCCACGTCTGAAGAGGAGACAAGGCACCACTAGAACCGCAACCAGCTCGTTTAGCCATGGATTTGTCTGAATGGTAGGCTAATGTATGTGCCTGGTAGTTTTGCCATTTCAAATTATCATTACAGCATGTTGTTATAGCTTATTACACGGCTCTTCAGAGTGCTGCAGAAAGTTCAATTCACATGAATATGCATTCCCAACGTTCAAAGGTATATATATGTAGCCTAATTACCGCTCCAAGTATATAAAGACCTAGCTGTCACTGGCAACGGATTTTGTGCTTTTCATTGACGTCTTTCATGATGCAGCAAGAAGTCTGTTCACTTATTACAATGTAATTTCATTGAAAGTGAAAGTCACCTTGTAAGACGTTGCCACCACGCAACACCGGAAACTGTCTAGTTCTATCTGTGTGGCGAACTATTTATTTAGTCAGTGGAAGCCACGAAACGGTAGCAAAATAATTTTGAAAGACCCATTGTGAAGTTTCTTTTCTCGTTTTGGCAAGTAGCCCTATAACAAGCGGAATAATTTATTGTCCGCCATTAAAATGTCTGCCCTGTCGGGGTTTATTTTCCGATAATAACTGGGGACAATACATTATCCCTTACATAAGCAGACGCATTTATACCAATGTATTAGCCTATTTTGCGTATAAGTTT
>JAODLI010001413.1:0-11263 GCA_027575585.1 Percopsis omiscomaycus
GGCTTACACCCCCCCCCCCCCCCCACACACACACACACACACACACACCTCTTAAAGGGCTTTGGACCATCAAAGCTGAACTGACCCCCTGGGAGATCAATAAATGGATCAGATGTTCCCTCTGGGGGAGACCGACACAAGACGGAACCAACCCGAGAGAGGTGGACAAACCTGGGGGAGGGGTCCCTCCACTGAACCGTACCGACCGCCACTCATTTGCACGTTGCAGGGTGTGTATGGTGCATTGAGGGGACCCCTATCCCCTATTTGGTGAGGACGACACCTTGTTAGTGGGCCTCATTCCACATGCCCACAAGCTGTATTTAGCTAAATGGGTTTGGGTACGGCACTAATAATTGTATTATAATTATAATATTTACTTTTCTCTGTATTGCTCTTATGATTGCTCGATGTTTCGACACATTTTAGGTGATAATGTCCAAACGTTGTTCAATGAATCTGAATGGGCCCACTAGCTCCCACTAGCTCTTATGAGCTCCCACTAGCTCAGAGTGCAAACAGAGTGTTGACTCGCACGGCTGCTCCTGACTGCTATCGCCGGGGTAATGTTTGACTAGCGTGTGGCCACATAGCCCCCGGAGAACCAGGGCAGATAGGGAGTTGTTCATTAAAAGCCCCAAATTGATTATTTCCTTCCTGTTGTTTGCTCGTCACGCAGGCCTTTCAGCTCCGCTTCCGATCCCCAGCTCACACAATGACCTTATCTGGCGTGAGGCGGTTGTGTGAGAGGCTGGCCTCCAGTTACTGCCGCAACTAGGGCCAAAGTTAATAGCCGCTTGCCTTTTATTCTTGGAACCAGAGCGAGCTCGGGGGGGCATTTGTCACATCTATTGGATCATCCGAATCCAGCGGCCTGTTTGTGAAACACGATATTGATTCAAAGGGCCGTGGTGTATCTAAGAGAAGGTTGTCGCTGGTGCAGTTTTCAGAAGCGGCTTTGACTGACTTATTTGGACTTATTAATCATACACCAACTCACCACTAACTATTCTCCTACCTTGTTGTTGCTAAGATTAACGTTAAGGTTAAGTGTGCGCATGCATGCGTGCGTGCGTGCGTGTGTGTGTGTGTGTGTGTGTGTGCGTGCATGTGTGCGTGTGCGTGCGTGCGTGTCCACGTGAGTGTGCGGGCACCTGCCGTGATTGTAAAAAACAGATTAGCGTCTGTGTCTAGGGTAGTATGCATTCTCAGCTAGGGTTATCTCCCACTGTGGTCGTATAGTGAGATTCTACAGCCGTCACAACTGATGAGGTATGTGGCACAGTCTCCCGTTTCACAGGTTTGCCCGTGCATGTATGCACAGATAATTGTGGTGGAATGTTACAATTACATTCTGTACTGTAAATAGATGATGCCAGTGTACCATTGGGCTATAATATCTCAACACAATTTAGTTCTGCACAACAAGAGGAACTTGAGAATAGTAGAGGTGGCGATTTGTACAATTACAATTACAGTGAGGTCAATTAGGATACGCTTTTATCCAAAGCGACTTACAGTTACATGGTGCTATTACATGGAGCAGGTAGGGGTTAGGCATTTTGCTCAAGGATGCTTACAGGTAGGCCGACACTGGGGCTTGAACCAACGAGCTTCCGACTGGGAGTCCAACACTTAGACCACTAGACTATCCTGCCCCCTACTGGCTGGGAGTCCAACACTTAGACCACTAGACTATCCTGCCCCCTACTGGCTGGGAGTCCAACACTTAGACCACTAGACTATCCTGATTTGTAAACGCATTAGAAGTATGATTTTGAGGAACACTGAAAGTTAATGGAGGGAAAAAAATTATCAGTTTCTGTTGGGCCCGTAAATCATTACTTTAGCAGGAGGACGTAGCCTAATATTGAGGGAAGGACACTGCAGAGTTTAACAAAAGTTCAATATCCCTTTAAAAACATTCCTGGGTAAAGAATGTTCTTTGCACTAAAATGTCTCAATAACTGATTTAATGCAATGTGCATATCACTTTAGTTTAAATGTATGTGTAAATGCAATAAGGAGCCTGCTTGTTTTAACAGGCCGTGTGTTGAAGCAAGACGGACTTATTTCCAAGAAAACCCTGGAACAAAGTTTCTATCCCGAAACATTTTGAGAGTGAACACAAGATGAAATGACCTGCGGGGGCATATGGTTATTATGTTCCATGCCAGGTTCCCTTCAAAGGGGCACAGAAGGTTGCCAGTTGCTTGGGCAGTAACTCTATCCAGATCAACGCTGTTGTTATTTGGCGGAGGTCATATCTGAGATCTCGTCTGCCCCATTTAGGCCAAGGGATTTGGCAAGGTTGTGTGTGTGCGTGTGTGTGTCACACACATCCAAAGTGTGCTCGGGTGTGTGTTCATGAACCATCTGAATTCATTTGAGCGTGGAATGAGAAAAAGAATCACTTAAAGGTTTTGTAAAAAAAAAACTTTTGTTCAACACATTTCTAAGTGCTCTGGTGAATTATGCCAATTCAGACTGAGGCTGACTCAGCTTCCTTGGCAAAGTGAGCAGGTCTTTAATGATGAAATTAAGTTAGTGTGTGTGTGCGTGTGCGTGCGTGTGCGTGCGTGTGTGTGCGTGCGTGTGTGCATTGTTTACACGGCTCTAGGTTTTTAACTCTTAAATTACGTTAAACAAATGTTTTTGAACGCCACTAACGGCTGAGTCTGAAATGTGAAAGGAAATATGTGAAGAAAAAACGCTTGCATTCAGTTAAGCTCTTGTATTTCCTGTAGCATTTATCTACTTAGCCTACAACACTGTGATGAAAAACTGGACGAGATGAATTCAAATGCAGAAACTAGTTTAATCACAGAGGACAAATCCAGAAGAAGCGAGGTCAAAACACAGTCCGAAGTCAGAGCCAATAAAGAACAGTCCAATAAACAGAAAAACAAACAGACGGAGCAAGGCAGGAAAAACCAAACACGAGAACAAACGTTGGTAATCAAACAGGAGTTAGCTAGGCATGGGATAACACCATCCAATCACCAACAAGGTCAAAGGTCAAAAGGCTGGGTATAAATAGTGTTCAACCAGTACAGGTAAAACCAGTATTCAGGTGATTGAGCACGAGTGTGGGAAACGTAAGAAGTGGGGTGGATTGTGGAACTGGAGTCCATGACAAACACTTGATTTCATTGTAAAATATGTGTAGCATTGAATATATTTAAATTTAGTTGTATTGTCTTTAATACGTGTTTGTATGTGCCAGGCACGGCCCGTTAATATGGGCCGGTGGGGCAGAGAATCATCCACCCAAAAACATAGTCCCTCCTCATAAACTATTTTTCCACGTTCATACATCATAATTTACATTGGAATCTATTTTAACTAGTTTCTGTGCAGTCACTGAATCAAGCTAGTCAACAAATTTTGATCTTTGAATGTTAAAATTGTCAGTGATTCTGTCTCAATTTAGTGCATTGAGGCAATACTGGGGCAGGAGACCTCGGCAACCCTGCTTTGGCTGGCAGATGTAGTATAGTGCCTTGTGGTCAAAGATGGGAACTGCAATAAGCGCCAATGGGCCGACTCTTGAGTCAGTCTGCTGTGCCTGCTGCGTCTAACAGTGTTTATTTTTTACAAAACTTTAGAAAACTTTTGAAACTGTCATGTCCTTCTCATACTTAGAGTAAGCTATTTTTAGGCATTTCTTTAGTTTATCGTGGGGGATTCTTTGTCGTACACACTTACATTTACATGTAAGCATTTAGCAGACGCTTTTTATACAAAGCGACTTTTAGTAGCCTAAATTACTTTACCTATTAATTTGCACAACATTAATGGAAAGTGTACCATTCGCTCGTCGAGCCCTGTAGTGGTAGCGCATGTTGCTAACTGTGACCCCCATCCGTTTTCCCAAACACAAACAACAATGTGTAAATCAGCCAATGTGTGATGCTGATTACAGCAATACCGGTACACTGGGTCTTGGTTCATAGCCTCTGGACAGTTGACGGTCATGTGAGACCTATCTGCCTATGTGAGACCTATCTGCCTATGTGAGACCTATCTGCCTATGTGAGACCTATCTGCCCATGTGAGACCTATCTGCCTATGTGAGACCTATCTGCCCATCTGAGACCTATCTGCCTATGTGAGACCTATCTGCCTATGTGAGACCTATCTGCCTATGTGAGACCTATCTGCCGGCGAGCTTGGCTAATCCCTGTCATGTGTCGAGATGGATTGTGTGTCAGCATATCTCACACATCTTGGAAGCAAATTCATCAGGCCTACAGAGACTAATAATAACAAATTTATCTTCGGTGGTTGACTTTTATGTATCCTTATGATGTGGACCGCACCAAAAGCCGTCGTTAGTGCCGCAGCAGATACAAAGTGAAGCACTTGAAAGTGGCTCATTATTCAATATTCACACATGTTGCTTTGTAGTGTGCTCCACAGAAGCTTTCCATTTAACACTTGGAACGCACCAGAAGGTTCCTCGTCTTGCGGGGACCACTGGTGTTTATGGCTTTTGTGATTGGATGGCTGTTGTGAGCCCTTGGATACAAGAGGAGGTGTTATGGGCAATTAAGAAGCTTCAAGAAATCAAAAAGCATGCTGTGTTTTACACTTTGATTGGTGTTATGCAGCAATGACATGTTGTTGGAAATAGGAACTCTGAAAAACAAACAGCACACACATTTACAAAGACCCTGTAAAAACAACACTGTAAAAAAATAATTCTATAAAAATTATAAATGATATACATTTTTTTACAGCGTTTTATTACACATTAGCATTACACATCATGTTTATATAATGCGGTTCACCCTGGTATTACCTGTACCTGCTCTTGTTTTGGTTTGAAACTCAGAGAGTGCACGCCCCTCCCACCTGAGTGTTGAATGGACAACACGCCTCTCTACTCCTCCCCTTGCAGCACTCCTCAAGCTGTTTGCGGGGCTGAGAACATAAACAAAAGAGTTGAAACAACATCATTTAACAAAGCGGGCACAGGGGCGAAGGTTAGTTTGACAAATATCTTCTTTCTTTCACCCTGCATTATGTCACATTAGTATCAGCTCTGTTCAAATGATTCATTTACATTTCACCCTGAAACGTTTGGCTCACTCCTTTCAAAACAAAACTGGGGGCCAGAATCGGAGAGAACACGAGCGGGAGATTAAATCCATTTGCCAAAACAAAACAGTCAGAAACCGATAACACCTAGCAGTGTGTTTCCCTGTCTATAAAACTATTTTTCAGCCCCCGCTCTCGCTAACACGCATTAAAAATAATGAGCCCTTCCAATGCTATAAATGTGGCCGCGATGTTCTGCATGCTGGGTTAACTGCTGGGTTGTCCTGCGTTAAACGTGAGGCGCTGTGTGTTGCTAGCACAACAGCGGAGCAACGCGGCGAGGGCGTAAGGCAGACGGCCTGGGGAGGTGAACTGCTCCTAAATCACTCCGACACTAGTGTGTGTGTGTGTGTGTGTGTGTGTGTGTTAGGGAAGGGGGTTTCCATCTCTTGAGCCCCCCCTTCCCCCTCCCCAAAAGGAAGTGGTACACACACTCACACACACAGTACATGACAAACATGTAAACAACCGAGAACTGCACATGCACTCACACCGTATAACATGATACTTTAGAATGATAATACTATAACTTAAATGTGGCTGTGTTGTCTTTAATACATCCTGAAATCCACCCGCCCGACCCCTGAGGGTCCCGGAGCCCAGGTTGAGCCCCACTGTGCAGTGTAAGGGGGCTGATTGGGGGGCCCGAGGCAGGGAGAGAGTGTTTGTGTGTCTGTCTGTGGAGAGCTTCCTATGTGAGGCCCAGGGAAGGCTCCAGCACCCCCAGCCTGCCCCACGGACCCTTCAGGCTCCAGCCAGGATCTGGCTCTGATTAACAGCCACCGGAGGTGTCCGACGACGTCTGGTGAGGAACCTCCTTCTGGAACCAGGGGACGGGACGGAGGGGTGATGGGGGGGGGGGGGGGGGGAGGATGGAGACTAGCTTGTCTCCCCCCTCTCCCTCTCCCACTCCTCCTCAGGAAAGCCAATTAAGGCGTCTTAAAAGCAGCCTGGTGACAGTTGGTCTGGCTCGGTTGGTGGGGTGACAGTGGTTCACAACGACATTAATGTGGGCACACGTAGACGGAGAGCTTGAAGACGGAGAGCTTGAAAACGGAGAGCTTGAAGACGGAGAGCTTGAAGACGTTATAGCTGGACGTTAGCCTAGAGCAGTGGTCCCCAAGCTGTCACTCTGTACACTTTCTTTATATTTACTAAAGGCAAATCAAATCTGACAAACAACTGCATTACTACATTACTTGTATGTGTATCAACTAAATAACTCAAGAATTCATTTTAAACGTTTAGTGAGCTTCTCTACGCGACTGAAGACGATCCTTTGGAACGGTAATTTAATCAATTTGTTAATTGTGCGGGATCCTTGTTAATGCAGCCAAGGCCATAGCCCCCCCCGGCCTCGCCAAGATAGTATTTCCAGGCTCATTGAGAGAGCTGAGACGAGAACAAAGGCATTGTTGGAAAGAGGGGGTTCCTCCAGACAGGACCGTTACAGGTGATCTGAGGAGCGAGCAGGAGGAAGGAGCTTAGGGCACAGCGGTGCAACAGCGAGGGAACAACAATACGCCAGCTGTAAAATGCTTCATGCTGCAGTTGAATGGATGCGGAGGGTGGCTCCCGCAACCATTTCTCTCCCTCTTTTTTGTGAGAGTCTGGCATTTCCGACCGAGCCGTTTCTACAGTCACATGGATGCAACAAAAGGCTACATCTGGGGGGGGTGTGGGGGCGGGGGGGCCCGGGGGTCTCAGGGGGTAAAGGGAGGCTTTGTGCTGGGGAAATTGTGAAATCAGAAAACTCCCATTTCCTTTCACTGGAGCTATGTTCGAGGTTTGGTGGTATTCTTCCCCGGAACAAAAGTGCATTTTGCTGTTGAGGGATTAGTCTGAAATGCAATTATAATTGATCAGTTGATCTGCAGTCTTAAAAGAAACGGTCCTAAAAGTAACGTGGACATTTTGTACAAATAAAATTCTCTTACGCTTCTTTGCTTCTTTCTCATTTGCCTTCCCATAGAGTAAGTATAAGGAGTGTAGCTTTAATGGAATGAACCAGAGTAAACAGGTCAACTTTATAGGATGCAGGAGAAAATAACCCCTGGTCGGTTACAGTACAGGTCAGTGTGTTGTGTGCTTTGCTTACGTTGACTGGCGTATGACCTTCTCAGCTACTCAGGACAAATGTACCTATTATATGTCGCTTTGGAAATAAAAGCGTCCGCTAAATGCCGTACAGTACACGTTGTAAGTAAATGTTGTAAGCGCAGTGGTGGAATGAGCATCCAGCAGCAGTCAGGACAGCAGAGTCACTACCCACCTTCCGCAAGAGTCTTAAGACCCACCTCTTCAGAATCCACCTCGGTACCTCGGCAACCGACCTCTCTACCTCATTTCTACCTCTTCCACCTCTATTCCCTATCTTTTATTTATTTTTTATTCCTCTTTCCTTCTTAGATCACCTCTTGGAAAATGTAGAACTTCTTTAGGCTTAGCGATTGCTTTGAGGACTGAACGATATGTTATGTAGTGCATATTGCAGAATGCATAGCTAACTTGGCCCAGATGACATGCTGCTGTCATTATTCTGACAGAATGTTGTGTGCTCACCATGACTGGTGCGTGACCTGTGCAGCTGTTGACACGCGTAGGCTACTGATTGTAAGTCTCGTTGGATAAAAGCGTCTGCTTAACGCTGTAAATGTAAACGTAAAAATGTAAATCTGTGACACAAATGTAGGTCGACGCCACTGGCAACCTTCAGAAGGGCTGTCAGGACAGACGGAGGCGGGGGGGGAGGGGGGGGGATGAGAAAAAGAAGCAGGATAAACTTCCTGTGGGAGGAATGCGGCTGCTACCCGTCACAGCTGGAATCTGCAGGGTCACATACCAGGGGAATGGTAAATATTTGACATTTAATTTCCGTGCTGCAGCCCGGACACCGAGCCACGAACTGCTTACAGGCGCCGTAATAGGGTGAAGGGATGCTTTTGGGAAAAGAGATAGGAATTGAATTGGCTGTTAAAATATTTAGGCAGAATTCCCAATCCCTGTGGACTGAGTCAATATTATTGGTATTTTTAATAATGTATGGAGTAAAAGGGGTTTGCTGGTGTTGAAAAAAAAATTTGCAACACTGCGCGATATGTGATAAGCATTTCTTATGCTATCTTATGTAAGAAGATTCTATTTATACTGCATTTGAAATTACTGCATTCCTGGCCCTTTTCATATAGCAGCACCTGCTAGCA
Organism: Percopsis omiscomaycus; assembly: GCA_027575585.1. Taxonomy (NCBI): domain Eukaryota; kingdom Metazoa; phylum Chordata; class Actinopteri; order Percopsiformes; family Percopsidae; genus Percopsis; species Percopsis omiscomaycus. Next base: position 8,307 of record JAODLI010001413.1, read on the forward strand.
TACAGCAAGCTAACGCTATGCTGTGTCTCACTCTGACACATTTTGTACATTTTGTACATACTATAGTGTACATTTTGTACACTATAGTATGTAATTGTAGCGGTATGTGTGCGATGTGCGAGAGTAAGCGCGAGCCAGAGGAAAACACACAGGCGGTATAGCGGGTGCAACGCTTAAAGCGTGGTTTTGATAATAAAACAAAACAAACGTACAGGGCATAAGCCAAAAACAATGACCAACGGCACCTTGTGCTGTTGGCAGAACTTTAATAGTCCACTAATCAAAATTAAAGGAGGCGCACCTGTGGGGCTAATCCCTCCCAGGTGCACAATAGGGAAGGGAAGCATGGAGCATGCATAGGCCTGTGCGCGCTGATCGTGACAGTACTGGTAGTACAGTAGTACAGGGTAGCAGTGTCTCAAATCGAAACACGCAAGTTGTGCACTTGTGCGGGAAATGGCGAACGCAACATTTGACCGCGATTGTCGCATCGCCCGCCAAAATATCGGTCGGCTTTTTTTGCCCACTTCTTGCATGAATGCCATTTTAATTGTACTCGCTTGTGTGTGTCCCTTGTTTCTCATGCGACGTGAAAAATGACGTCGCCGCTGGCGCTGACGACGTGTCCTCCTCCCACTGGCTGAAAAAAATACCGGCATGTTGATTTACGACTTTGAAGATGGCTGGTGGTCCCTCCCCTTCCGCTACGTAGCCAAGATGGCGACCATTGAGGGCGGGAAGTGTCCAGCGTTTCACACTCAACTTGTCGCGACGGTTATGAGCACACCACCCGGTGGTGTAGTGCACTGCATGTTGCCATGCCGTGTCAGTGTGAACGCAAAATGGCAAGTGTAGCAAGTAAGCAAGTGCGCAAATTGAAACACAGCGCTAGTTTACCTTCTGCCTAAAAAATCCAAGATGGCTGCCACACTCCCATCCACCTCGGCTACAGCTGGCCTGGCTTTATGAAGAGCCTATTGTGCTCTAACCTAGTTTCCTCACAGATGATTCATAGTCTGTCGAGGCTACATCTGAAGCGTACACGGCGCAAGTAGACAGTCAAATGACCGACTTGTCCAGATCCCTGTAACAGACAAAGGGAAAGCTAAGAAGCTAGCCCTCGGGGGCAGATGAGAGCAGGAACGACCTGGCAGTTTGTTTTTGTTTTTTCTTCTTTTTAGTCATTCTGGCAAGGGTTCTTTTAATATCAGGTCCTGCGATGACGGCTGATATCAATATCAATGTCTTCAAAGCCGCTCTCGTATGTGACTTGAACATTTTTCAGTTGGTGCTGCGGAATGCGGTTGTTTGGCAGGGGAATATGCCTGTGAGCGGGGCTTACTTTGTATCTGAAAAAGGTATGGTGTTTGTTACAAGAGGGAGAGATGTAGCTGGAACTGTTGCAACAAGCTAACGTTACATTCTAGCTAGAGGCCTCTGGGACGCTGTCCCATTACGACATACCTTATATTTTCAAGCACCGACACCACAGGCCACCGAGCCACTAAATTTGGTGGCCAAAGTAAAAATTTTGGTGGCCCAAATGTAAACTTATGTAAAAACAATACAGAAATGTAACGCAACTTAACCTTTTTTAACTGTGACACTTCAATAACAAACAGAGATTACAATGTATTTAGAGATTATAAAAGATTATAATTTACTTATATTAAAAACTTGCGTTCTTTGTAAACATATGGCACATATGCACAGTATTCACAGTCTCATAGTTCAGTCTATCTATTTCACGTGTGTGCAATAATAACATTACAAAAAGCAGGAGAATATTTACATACATACTTCCAACTGTTAGCCAACGCGACGTCACCAACCTCATCTCACAGAAATACGCGAGTGGCATGTAATGTGGAATTGCCGTAATATGTAACATTATGTGCACGCAATGCGGTGTTAAGAGGTCGTGGTCTACGTCGGGGTTTACGTATTTCTGTGCAGCTCAGGTTCAACGTTACAGTTCCACAAACTTCCCAATTCCTTTGCGCCTTTTAGATCAACGTTCTACGAAAACAGTACTACCCGTCGCAGGCTAGCTACCGACATGTCGGGACTACTGAAGTATGGGTTCACTAAGTCTACTCAAACTGCCAACGCAGTCCGTACAGAAGTACCAGAAACACAAAAGGCGAACTATGAAAAAAACTAAACTGCAACATAACTGTAGGAGTGAATGGAAGGGCCATTGGTTAATGTCGAACCCTGCCTTTATAATGTTTTCTTTTTTTCATTATATAAATTCTGTACTGTTATATTATTGTGTTGTGTCTGGCACTGCCCTTGTGGTTGAAACCAGCATTGCAAACACTTTTTTCTTTTTTTTACTCCCAAGAGAAGGTGCCCCTCCTGCACCTGAATGCCGAGTGGCTCGCATTCCTCTCTACTCCCCCACCTACAGCTCTCGCAGGCTCACCCTGTTTGCTTCCAACCTCCGCAGTGACCTGTGGAGGCCATTGCTATAAACTGTTGACAAATGTAGCCTGCTGAACTTAGACCCACACAGGACACAATAACTTTTCGGGGTTTGTTTATTTTTGACATATCGACAGTTCCACTGCAAACAAAAACACATGTGCTGTATGTAAAAATAAATAAATGTGATGGGGGTGTTACAACAAATTCACCACCCGACTACACAAAGAAATCATTGGTTTCTGTGGAGGAGATGCTATGATTACATTACATTACATTACATGCAAAAAAAAACAAAGTAGGGTAAAGGAACAGGATGCGCCGTTTGCGTGAGCAATGCTATCACAATGGTTGTAGCAAGGCTCGCGTACGCGGTGCTCATACTTTGTCACTCGGTGTACCGTCGCTGAGGAAATGCAACAGGCATGAGCTGAGAGGAAGCAGGAATGAGTGGCCTGCACTCTCTCACAGCCATCCATCCAGACTTGTTTAGTTGACTCACTGGATGACGCAGGCGCCGACATAGGGCC
>JAODLI010001415.1:0-11258 GCA_027575585.1 Percopsis omiscomaycus
GTCTTCCCCATGATTGTGTAGCCTACAGAACTAGACTGAGAGACCATTTAAAGGCCTTTGCAGGTGTTTTGAGTTAAGTAGCTGATTAGTGTGGCACCAGGTGTCTTCAATATTGAACCTTGTCACAATATTCTAATTTTCTGAGATACTGAATTTGGGGTTTTCATTAGTTGTCAGTTATAATCATCAAAAGGAAAAGGAATAAACACTTGAAATGTATCAGTCTGTGTGGAATGAATGTATACATTGGAATTACTGAAATAACTTTTTGATGATATTCTAATTATATGACCAGCACCTGTATATATATTTCTCACTACTATCCACTGCATAGAAAATCCACAGGGTTGCGTGGCTTTGGAAGATCAAAACTCAATGCTAATAGCAATTAAAATATCTTATTTTATGTAAAAAATTATATCTACAGTATATGCAGATTTATAACCAAGTAAGGGCTTCATGGCATGTACGAATATAATGTTCTTACATTATATTAGTACATGCCATAGTCATCTGTAAGTTAGGATGTCTTATGGTCTGATTGTAGGTAAAATAAGGCCCACTACAGGCTAAATATATGATTGGAGAAAATAAACCTTGCATATTGTGATTGTCAACTTCCCTGACACTTTCTGAAGTGTCCTAATGTTGACACCACTTCCACTCAACCCAGTTCAACACTAATACTCAAAATTATTTGTACATCCTTCGTACAGGTCTTAAGTGACAGCACAAGTGACTTTAATACAGCCATCACGAGATGCGAATCACTCAGAGGATTTTTAAAAATAAACCAAACTGCCCGTCTCTCATCAAACTCAAGTGAGCCTATCGTTAAAGCGTTATGCAAGGACGACGCGTCACTCAAACAAATGCAAGAACGGCGGAGGGCGTTGAGTTGTGTAGCGTTGAGTGTCTGGCAGAAGTGTCATTGCAAACACACACAGATGTATATTTAGAAATAAATAAATAAATAAACTGCAAACTTTGCGTGCAGCCGCCCACGAGAAAGCTCTGTTCAAGCGTGGCAACGGGGATTAAATGAAAGTATACTGTTGTGAATCCTGCACCCTTATGACACAGATACATTAAGAGCATGTGTGTGTACTGTGTGTGTGTGTGTGTGTGGGGGGGGGGGGATGTAAAGCAGATCACTCTAGGTAACTCGGCCTCGGTCTGACGTGAGTGTGCCCGCTGGTTATGTAAGACACGGTGGCAGGCTCGGTCTACAGAAATGAAATGAAATGAAGACAGCGGGGACAGAGAGAGAGAGAGAGAGAGAGAGAGAAAGAGAGAGAGAATCACAGTCAAACTGAAGGAAAAATGAAGTTGCCTTTTCAAAGCTGCCATTCAGTTGCGATGTTTAAAACTATGCAGGAGTGGGCGGATGAAACAGACACAAAATGTGAACGGGAGAAAATCAACAACAAGTGCAGGTGTACACACTGATCTAGTGAACAAATCCCAACTACTGAATAAGAGATATGAAGACATACGTATGATCTCTTCTCCTACAGAACTGTTACTACACAGTATGGAAGGTGAGAATCGTATTTTAGTTTATATAAAGCTTTAACCATCATAAGTCTTTCTTCCAACAAGATGGAGGATGTGACAGGAGACATGAGTCAGAATCAAACCCTCAGTGTACAAGATGGTATATGCATGGATCCCCGCTGAGAATACATCTTAAATTTTCCTGTGTAGAGAGTATTTATAGTTTTATAAAGTAAGGTGAGAACTGCACTGCACTGGATTTGGAGTTCCTTTCCTACAATAAAAATACAACACGCTGATGATACTGTTAGAAGAATACATTTTAACTTCGTAGTTTCCTCCAATTACATGAAATACACTGGGTTAATTATGTGTTAAATATGGGGGAAAATATAATTTAACTGCCCATATTATAAACAACATGCGATGAATGTTACAAGCTTATTAAGAAGAGGTAATGGACTGCTGGGCTTGGCACGGACGCCAGTTTGAAACTCGCTGTTCTATATTATAGGTAAATCACATTGGTTCCCGGGTTCCGGAACTACGCCCGGAACCCTGCATGGCTGTTTCTCCTGTGTTTACCTTGCACTGTCCTTTTTTTTCCCAAGCATCTGAGTAAAGAGTAGAAGTTGCAGGGGTGACCAAACTGTCTGGTCTGTCTGTTTGGTTAGCTGTGATGTAAAAAGATAAATAATGTTCCCCCTCACTGTTGTGACAGGGAGATGAGAGACCCAAGATGGGTGATGGGTGAGGAGAGGTGGTGAAACACATCTTTTTTAGGCACACCGTCTCTGGAGTTCAGACAGATTGATGCACACCGGTATTGACACTTTGTCACATGCTGTTCATCCCGCTGCCGTCATCAGTAAAAATATAGCCTGTCAGCCTGTAGGGCTGCCCTCAGATTTGTACAGATACATACAGTATGTGAAGCCTAATGCAAGGCTTTGTCCAACTGTCTTTAAACTGTCTTTGTAAGTATTTAAACTATCACAGCGGAAGGTATTTTACTTCTAAAATGTTGTTTATGACAACACAACATACATTTTGGTTGTAGCAAGATAGAAATGTTGTACGTCAAAAACAAATTGAGACGTGTATTCTCTAAATGCTGGTAGGTTAACAGATGACAGAGAGAACACAAGGGGGACCATCTTTTTATAGAGGTTTATAGAGGCTTTTTATAGAGATGTTGTCTGTTACTTCTGAGCACGACAAAAGAACCGACAGTTTTTTGGGCCGTCAGAGACAATCAAATACCTGCAATCGATAGCTGGATAGCTGCACTTCTTCCTTAATGAAGTTACATTTTGAACCTGCAGCCAATGTAGTGTTTTTTTCCTTAAAAAGTAAAATGATTATCAACTAATAACAAAATCGATGCAAACACTTCAGGTGATAAAAAGTTTGGGTACAGTCATGTAAATTTTTATGTTTACCCTGCTAGCGATAGCCTTGTCTCAGTTTTTATTATTGACAGGATGGTGATACACCGACACTAGTGCCAAGACAATATATAGAACTAACTTTAACTCCTGAAAAAAATTCCCCCTGCACTCCCTGTCGGCAGTCTGGCATGTGCTTTTTCCACAGTGAACCTATTTTTATAAAATGCGTAGATGTCTGTGTACACGTGCAGTATATTTTATAGCTTTACAGAGCTTACAGCTGCACTTCAAAACATGATTCTTTACCATCAGTTATCCCTGTGAGAGGTTTTCAGTGAGACAGGTGCTATGAGAGCAGTCAAATCTATAGATGCAGAGGGGGAAAAAAAGATTGTGGTGACATAACAAGGTGACAGCACTATTAATTTCAGCTGCCAAGGTCACACATGACATTTGAGTGTAGAAACCTGGATAATGGTATAATCCATCACATTCTCTCTGTCTCTTTGTGTGTGTGTCCGTGTGTCCATCCTACTCTGTCATACAATATAGTATGTTGGCAATGGTTTGGATGAAAGTGCCTAGACACTATTATATTGAAGCATACCATTTCATAACACACTGTATAAACATCATATAAAGGCTAATTTTCAGTAAGAATGCCAGTCAATCTGAACTCCCAGCATTTTCTCTCTTTCGCCATTGTGGATGTAAGAAAGATTAATCATGCTTTTAGATAGTGGAAGTACATTAACGACTGCTCCTAACTTTTATTCTGCCAAATCTCCCATCGATCATCCCGTCTTTCTTCCTCCCACCCTCTAACTAACGTTAAGCAATTGTCATCCCTCTGTCCCTTTAATTCCCTGGTTTGTTGCTCTCTCACCCCTTTCCTCCCTCTGTAAATGTGTCTGTTCCCCTTTCCCTATCTCCCTCCCTTTCATCACTCTCCCCGCTGTTCCTTCATGCCCTCATTCTCTGACTTTTCCCTGTCACCGTGGCCGTGCCTCATCCATGCACGGTACTGACAGGCGTGTGTAATTAAATCCCCTTACGTTGCTAAGCCAGGCCATACTACCACATTTTTCAATCTTATGCGACCATGAAAAGGCCGAGCCTCATGCATTTAATAACTGAAATCTGCAGATACTCTATCTGTCACACTTGACAGATAGACGGACGTTTTCCTTTGCCACGTGTGAATTACTTTTTCCTGCACAAATGGATGTTGTTTTGTTGTTACCCTCCCTGTGCCTCCTGCTTAGCTTGTACTTCATCCAGTTTTACAGAGACAGTGCACATTATTAAACCTTTCTGTAAATGTGTCAGTTCTGTGGCCATTCAGACATCAGTGAGGTCAGGCACTGATGTTGGGCCTGGCTCGCAGTTGCCGTTCCAATTCATTCCAAAGGTGTTTGATGGGGTTCCGGTCTGGGCTCTGTGCAGGTCAGTAAAGTTTTTCCACACTACTCAATAGACCATTTCATTATGGACCCCGCTGTGTGCAAAGGGGCATTGTCACGCTGAGACAGAAACTGTTTCCACAAAGTTGGAAGCACACAATTCTCTAGAATTCCATAGTATGCGGTAGCATTGAGTTTTCTCTTCACTAAATTTAAGTGGCCTAGCCCAAATCACGGAGAGCAGCCCCAGACCATTATCCCTCTATCCCCAAACTTTACAATTGTCATTATACATTCACACAGGTAGCATTCTCCTGGCATCCGCCAAACCCAGATTCGTCCGTCAGACTGCCAGATGGTGAAGTGTGATTCATCCCTCCACAGAAAGCGTTTCCACTGCTCCATAGTCCAATGGCGTCATGCTTTACACCACTCCAGCCGACGTTTGGCATGGTACATGGTGATCTTAGGCTTGTCCATAGACATCCAGTTAATTAAACTTGTGGTCTACTGCTTCGTGGTTAAACTGCTTTTGCTCCAGGACATTTGTTACACGGTATACCGATACTAGCGATACCCTGTCGTTTAAAACTATATGATACCCCATTTTATTAGTATTGGTACTTTAGTAAGAGCCGTGTTTCCTGTGTGTGTATGCTTCCACTCTCTGCAGGCGTGCCTGTCGTGCCTCCCTGTGGGCATGTCGTTTCTTTCTCTCATGCACGCTGCAGCTTGCATGTGATGTGACAAAACAAGAAGCATTATGGGAGCCATTTTTCTACAAGCCAACAGTGAGGACAAGGTCCGTTTGTGTAAAAAAAAAAAAAATCAAACTAAGAAAGAGTAACACGTTGTAACACGTTGAACTTGGGTAAGCACCTTGCCGACAGAAATGTGGAGCTGTATAAAGAATTAAAAGACCGTCAGGTTAGCGAATGTGACATACATAATTATAGTACATAATTACATCATGCAGAAGCCAATACCCTCCAATATAAGTCAAAGAATCAATCCCCAGAACAGCCAAGAGCATATTACTAAGCGACATGTAAACCAGATGTGGCACCTGAAAAGAAAAATGTTAAATCTGTAGTTAAACAGATTACAAATCTTTGAATGGATGTGAATTGCGAGTTTGTTTTTTAGGGTGCAATACCATAAGTCGCCACAACACACGGCTGCTACAAGTTTCGGGTCAAAGCCTGGCCCCCTGAGCAAAACCCATTGATTAGTACCTTTGTACATGATGCAAAGTCGATTTTCACTGGCTAATAAAAACTGCCGTTTCGACTCAAGTCATTGATGAACATACACCACAGGATCATGGAAAGACCTATTGGGTCCAAAGTTATGTAATACGGCCCTGTCCATCTTTCTACAATAGCCAATATGTTTTACATACAGAACCCACCCATGGCAGATCTAAATTTAATTTATATTCATATAAGAATTAGTATACGGCCCCAAGCGCAGGTCGAGTTGTCAGGGTTTCCCCCAAGAAATGGTCTAAACAATCCAGATTCAAGTTGCAAACATGCTCGTTACTACTTGGTTAAATCAGTCAATCAATCAATCAATCATGGCATTAAGGGTGCCAGAGTCAAGCTTACAAGCTCTTTTAGAAAATTGGGCTTTATAAAATAGTGATTTACTTTTTGTGCGGCGGTTTTCACTTGGGATGGATAGAGCTGCTTCATTTTAGTCATGGTTGTTTTACTATTGGCTACAGTATTTTAATAACTGGGACGTGTGTGTGTGTTCGTGTGTGTGCGTGTGCTATCTGTTATTTCAGAATTATCTTACAGGGCGCAGGGAGAGTTGGACAGGCCTGGTGTTAAAGCTCTACGCTGCTTTCTGACAGAAACAAGAACAGAAAGAAAGTTGAGAGAGAGTGTTGCACAGACAAACAAAGACAAACACACCATGAACACAGTAAGGAGACAGAGAAAGACTTGTTAGAGTATGAAAAGAAATCTGCTTTGTGGCCTTTGCCAGTCAAAAATGAGGAACTCAGTGAAGCTTGCTATAGCTCCTACATTAAATCCCTCTGCCACCCGTCCCATCTATCTATTTTAATCTCCCTCTTATACAAAGGAAAACTAAACTTTCCTCTGTCATTTTGTTTTTTTACTTTAAAGCATTAGCTCGTCGAAGCTAACCTATTGTGGTTTGTGCTAGCCTTGAGTGTCACCCTGGGTGTCACCCTGTCGGTGACAATGGATGCACGTTCCATGGCAAGGTCACTATAGTCACAACCATGGACAATTTAGATCTCATAAGTGTGTCTTTGAACTTCAAAGGAAATTCATATGTAGCCTACTGAGGCGAACATGCCAACTGTGAGACTAGCGAGACTAACACGTGGAACCCTGAGTCTCTTCCCATATTGTGTGAAGTTGTGACATGCTTTAGGGGTGCTGCCAAGATGATTTTGTTTGATCTTTAATAAAATATGCTTTTTTGTACAAAAAGCTGGTTCATAGTTGGCATCCAGTCATGAACTATGGCATTTCCTCTTGTCGGAAATGGGCAAAAGTTGACAATTGTAGACAGTCCAACAATACAATGTTTTCACATACAGTATAGCACTTTTTATGGGAACCAAATTCAGTACTTTTTAAGTGAACCAAAAAGTCAAACCAGATGCAAACGAACCCAATGTACTGTAAGTGGTCCAGCAAGAGAACTAAACTCTCTTTATCTCTGTGTGGAAGCTGTCCTGTGTTCCAGGCAGACAGTGGAGAGAGGGTGCAGGAGGCCTGCTGATTACGGAAGCTGTGCACCTGTGAGCAGGAGGATAAAAGGAGGGGGACTTCTGCTCCGGCTCCCCTTGCCTCTTGTCAAGCTTCACAGCTTTGATTTAGTTCTCCTTGGTTTACCTTTGATTAGTTCCTATACTTGATAGCCTTTTTTAGCTTTGAGGAGCTCTGTGGTCCAGTTCTGCATGCCACCATGCATATTAAACACAGCCAGAGTTTCTGACAAAATTTCAGCTCCCCAAAACATAGCAAATGCAACTTTTTCTGTTGACCCTGGTTCAGACGTTCTGGCTGATTCATCCCTGAGGGGGTAAATCTCAGCATAGAGGCATGAAAGAATAAAGTGGAGATTTGAAATGAAAAATGACAAGCCACAAATTAACGACCGAGAGTAAGGTTTACTTTAGAGGGTTTGTTTGACTTGTTTGCATATGCAGAAATATTTTAGTCATGGTCCGAGTCCTCTTGAGAGGCTCAAATGGAGCCAGTGTGAAAACACCCTAAAATATGAAGACTAAAAGTCTAGCATTGTTTGGTATAATAATATACCAAAAAGCTCGGATGCTTGTTATTTTGTCATTTTCCCACATAATCCCATAACAACTTGCCCAGACATTGTGAACACAGTGATATTCATCTAAAGGACATCATTGGATTTGTCTGGATCATGCTTGTAGCCAGTGGGCTGTAAACCCTGTATGTTGAGATGGCATATTCCCACTTTGCCTTCAGATGGATCATATAATTTCTTTATCAGACTGGTAAACCTTTTTAGATGCAAAACCACCTTATCTTGCATACACATACACCCAAGTCAAGAATATAAAATATGCAGAAAGTAAGGCTCATACTTTTGTGAAAAAGAAAACTCCCCCCCCCCCACCCTTTATCTGTCTTTTGCGCATTCTTAAAAAATGCAAAACTGAAACAGAATCACATGCAGAGAGAAACGGAGAGCAGAGAGACTGATGTCTGAACAGAGGAGCTGTTGAGACAGAACTATGAGTTCTCTCTGGGTTGAATAATGGAAATGTGCGGCAAGCTGGAGCACTCCCATTAGAATACAGAGTGCACCAAGCACACAACCCCAGAAGCAGGCTGTCATCCAAGCCATTATTAGACTAATTATAATGCAGGATGGGGAAAATGGGGGAACCATCTATTGGAAATGACAGAAGAACAAAGCAAACAAACCCAGAACCACTTTAGGGAATTTGTCGGGGAAAATATACAGTACAGTATAAAGGTAAAGGGTCTGCAGCAGGCTCGTAACACAAAAAAACAAAACAACGGAATAGTTGTAACAAGGTCAAAAAAGTTCACAATGAAAGTGACATGTGATTTCCACCACATATGGCTTCTGCTTGAATCCACCTCTGAATCTCCCGTATTACCTGCCACAGCTAAAAGGAGGTTATCATTCTATTGAGTTTTCGAAACAGCTAAATGAAGTGCTACCGAGTTCATTGACGAGGACAGACGCAGGCTCTTTGCAGACCAGATGCTCAGTATACATCACAGTACTTGAGCACTAAACACGTCTGCTGTCTCCAGATTGCACCAGCTGCTGAGGATGAGGCTTTTCCATCTCAAGGATATAATTTAGAGCTATTCTCTTTATTAATTAGAAAAAAAACATTTGTATTGATTTTTAGCAACTATGCAAATCTATGCAAATATAGCAATTGAGATTAACTAATTTTTCATCTGACTGAAATCAAAAACTGATTTGACGATGCATATGATATTCCATCAAAGAATGTAAGTATGTTTACCCTAACAGCCCAGAAAGATGCTGTGAATGTGGGAAATTAATGAAAAGAACAAATGACAGAAACCCACGAGTTTTATTAATATTCCAAGAAATGTAGTTTTTCTGTTACTAAAAATATCACAACTATATATTATATGATGATTTGATGAATTTTCTTTTATTTTCGTGTTATACACATAAAGTTCCCAACCCCCATGGGTTTACAAGACACCCAAAATACCGTTGCAGTGGTAAAACATTTCAATACGTTTATTTTCCATACAAAATTACAGATTGTTTTTACTCTCTGTCTAAAATATTCGGCCTTCTTTCCCACGCATAGTAAATAAAATCAGCTTTTAAAAAGGTACCCTTCCTGAAACATATGTCAAGTTTTATATAATCATCCAGCCAAAAGAAATCGTCGTAGATGGAGGACATTTTTAAACTTGTGTTTATTTTGTGTTTTGTCTTGATTTACCACTAGTCTCCACATCCAGCACCATTTCCCAACAATGTTCAGCATAATCTGCAAATTTTTTCATATTCGGAAAGTAAAACTGTCATCTGCATTTAATAATATGCCCACAACTGATCATCAACTTTAACTCCCAAACTAGAAGCTTGAAATGAAAAACAATGTTGGAGACAAAACATTTCCTTGCTTCACACCAAATTTGTGGGAAAAATTGTGTATAAATGTACCTGAACATGGGCAACGGGTGCCTGTTAATAAGACCTAATGGCATAATAAAACTTCCCATTAACCTCAGATTTTAACAACCTATATTGAAGAAGTTCTCTATTTATCCAGTCAAATGCTGTCTTGAAATCAATGAAACAAACATATGTAGACTTATTCTCCTTAATTCTTGCACGTATAATGGAAGTGACAGAATATATAATCAATACTTTTATAAATCCCTTTTGCACATTTACAAGCATACAGATTTTGCTTTATCAAACCAGAAAATCTAGCTAGCCTAACTAAGTTTTACGTTTAAAGTCCCCATATAATTTCCTTTTGGCATACCCTAACTTGATTGGCTATCTGACTGGGAGTGGGAGAATAGGTCAAAGGTGATTGGTTACACAAACACTGTAAAGGGCGGGGGTGGCGAGTGCAGGCGCGAGCCGGAAAAAGACACTGAAGCACCGGTGTGGCGTTCAAATGAGCTGTGCTCGTAGTTTAATGTTCCAAGAACAACAAAAGACTGCCGTTTGGTGAAACAAAGGTTATCCTCACTCAATGTTACGTCTGTCTACACATATGAACAGAAACAATGACTGACGGCGAAACTTAGTCCCCAACAGAAAATCAACATAACAAACAGCACCTGTGGGGAGTTATCCCCCACAGGTGTGCAGCCAGGACGGAAGGCACGACGGGTGCGTGGGGGCCAATGCCCGCGGATCTTGACATACACAACTAACACCTTAAAGCTAGGCCTGCTTAATGTTAGATCCCTGGCTAACAAATCCTTTAGTTAATGATCTTATTAATCACTTAAAACATTTATTTTATGTGTTTAACTGAAATGTGGTGTGGGAGTGTGGGCGTGGTTTAGCTCTGGTGCGTGTGGGAGGGAACGTGTGGAGGTGTGGTTCACGGGGCTGGGAGACAGGTGTGGGCAATTGATAATCACCTGTCTGCCTTTCTTAAGGAGTAAGGGACCACAGCTGAGGGGAGCGGCAGACGGACAAAGGCTGCGACGTCCTACGCCTAAAGGGAGCTGCTGAGCGGATTGTGTATATGTGTGACCAGGCAGTGTAAGCCCTGTGTATATGTGTGTGTGTGTGTGTGTGTGTGTGTGTGTGTGCGCGCAACGCACACAAATAAACCGTGCAGCGCACGTACGAAACCAAGCAAATCCTTGGTTTCGGGTGTGGACAGTGTGTGTGCGCTACAGTGGTTAGAACAAAGTAACAGTGCAACCATTTGTATATAGACCGCTCCTCCGAATTTTTGCTTCATGGATGTTTGTAGATCTGGAAAAAGAGGTGGTGGAATCGCTATGTTATTCAATAATGTATTTCAGGGCAAACAGACATTGATCTGCTATTAATTATTTACAGACCACCAAAATATTCCCCTAACTTCTTTGATGATTTTACAGAACTATTTATAACTAGTGACTTTAGTATTCATATTGATGATTCTAATGACAATGGTGCTAAAGAACTCTTTGCTATTTGAAATGTCTCAGCATGTGAGACATTCCTGACTCCTCCTACATGGCACCAGAATTATCTCGCCTGCCAAGAGTTTGAGCAGACAACAAGAAGAGAAAATTTGAATACCCAAGTTCTGGAATAATGAATTATGTATCCGTAGTTGGCATGCTTTAGGTTTGCCAAATGCAGGTATGCCCATTATTTATATATATATATATATATATACAAACCCGATTCCAAAAAAGTTGGGACACTGTACAAATTGTGAATAAAAACAGAA
>JAODLI010001416.1:0-31914 GCA_027575585.1 Percopsis omiscomaycus
CACACACACACACACACACACACACACACACACACACACACACACACACACACACACACACACACACACAGAGTTTAAGCAACAGGGCCCAGGGTGGATGATATAGTCCCTTCAAATATTAAATATTTTCATAGGGCCTGGAAACTAAATACAAGTGTGAGAGGAGAAAACGAGTGCGTGCGTGCGTGTGTGAGAACGAGAAAGGAGGAAGGGGGGCTATAAGAACCACAATACTTGTATTTTCACAGCTGCAGCTGACTGTGTTCAGATACCACAAAACTACAGCAAGCCCAAATTCCAATACCAACATGCAGCTGTAGACACCCCTTATCCTGAACTGCTGCAAAGGGTAGGGGGTTTACTATGGTAAGTTTAGTGGGTGCAGCATTAGGGGATACCATGTTGATTTAGGGGTCAGATTCTCAAACCAAGAAAGGAGATTTGGGTTGGGGGGGTGGAAATGATGAAGCAGATTCCACAGCTTAAAGAGTGCAATAAAAGTGCGCACAGTGAAAAGCTTCCCAGCCCAGGGCCAAGAAATCCAACTGGAATTCCAGAGGAGCTTTCTGAGTTTAGAAAAACTGACACATTTTTCTTTTCTGAAGAGATTGACCAGCAGTGAAGGAAATGGAAGACATTCAAGTATTATGACCAAAAGTACAAACATTTTGTTTTTATAGACGGGGAGAGAGGGATAGAAAAAGAGAGTCTGTTTTCAACAGGGGAAACGTGGCCATTGTCAGCAGCATTTCTGAGGTTTAACATGGATCAAAGGCTGTGTTCCCGAATAAACTAAATTAGAATCACGTGTGCATAATGTAGTTCAATGGTGTTTACACAGTAAGGAACCCCCCTCAGAAGGCTACGATGGGTCTCGTGATATGGTCAGGACATACTGGTCTGGTCTATCTGTGTTGCATGAGCTCGGCACAAAACGTTTGTAAGAAACTTAATGTCCATCGTCTTCAAAATGGCAGAGTGTCTGTACTCCTCTGGATGGTGTACAATTCTATTGCAGTATTATAATTATCACACACATCAAACATGAACTCAAACAAAAAAAAATCTATAAAACTGCACTAAATTATATCAGGATGTTGGGTATGGCATAAAGTAGCTGTGAGATATATCTAGACATTATGCCTCCGGTTGGAAGGATGACTGTTAAGCCACAGATAAACAACATTGTGTAATGTTTCAGAAGGGTAAAGCCACCTCTAAAAACAAATGCTTAACAAAATATTCATTCCGTCCAATGTTCCCCAATGTCGGTAAACAGAAGAGGAAAAAACATTTCTAGCCTGTCACATTCTGTTGCCTCCCATTCCCCCTCTGCTCCTCCTCCATCCCCAATTCCCTTTGCTCCCCAGAGGTGGGAAAACAGTCTGGTTTCATTAACTGGAGTTCTGCCCGTCTTAAACGGCTCCATAAAATAAAAAAATTGAAAACCAACCTAAAAACAGAACTTAATTTTAAAAACAGCGTTTCACCACGCAACAATTGCAAAGTTGGAGCACTTATAGGTAATGTTGTATCAAGGCCTTGTAAAAAATAAGTAGTGCAGTTTTTACCAATATAATATCCGTGTTCTTGACCTTAGGGCTGTGCGATTAATCAAAGATTTATTTCAATTATGATTTTGGTAATCAAGATGTTACGCATTCATTCCGCCTCAACGCTATGTAAAAGGCACGCAGTCGGAATGGGGGGGGGGGGGGTCATTGTTGTTCCACACACGAGGTCTGTGTCAAAGAGACAGCCGGCATGGTGGAACAGGCGTGGGACGTTGTGATGAAGGCTACTCTTGTTGCATTGAACATGTATCGGTAAACATCTCAAGAGTTACTTAAAACAAC
Source organism: Percopsis omiscomaycus (assembly GCA_027575585.1). Lineage (NCBI taxonomy): Eukaryota > Metazoa > Chordata > Actinopteri > Percopsiformes > Percopsidae > Percopsis > Percopsis omiscomaycus. The sequence goes on from JAODLI010001416.1 coordinate 1,857, forward strand.
ACAACTATGGTCCTACCCCACACAGCCACCTTCTACATCTACCCTTGGCCTTTCTACTGCACCCTGAAACACTAACAAGAAGAAAGCATAGATGCATGCTGATAAAAGAGGAAAAGAGAAAAATGCATAAAAGTCTGCTCCTCTAAATGTGGTATCTAAAACTAGTAAGAGAGAGAGGGCAGTTTAGCAGGAATAAGTCAGGAGATATTGCATAGTTCAGGGTTAGAGTAAGCCGAGGGAGAGCGCGTTGAACGGAGAGATTTAGAAATGTGCTGGCGTTAGCCAATAAGCAACAAATGACTTGCCTTTTAACAGCACATGACCTCTTAAGGAGATTTAGGGCCAATGCCTGTGCTAAGCAACACACTGCTGCCTTCTATGCCAGGGAACAGGTTTTCACAGTACACGCGTGGTAAGGTAGGATTAGCGACTGCTCTTGGATCAGCTCCAATGCTGTGCAAATGTGGAGAATCAATGTTTAGGTTTTACTGTAAAGGAATCTCTCCCAGCTAGCATCCTTTCACCGTTTTCCAACAACACATAATACGCATGTATCTATGAGAAGATGCAGTCCATTTCTTAATCGGTCGGCTGGCCTCCTGTTGTTATGCTTGTGCTTGCTCATGAAGTAAGATTATTAATCGCATTAAGCTTGCATCACCACTATTGTGCGTTTGGTAAGGGTTTTGGTAGGATCAGTGAGGGCAAATATTCCAGCAGAGAAAGCTTATGTTTTATTGTAAATACAGACTGTAATGGAGAGAGAGAGAAAGAGAGCGAGCGAGAGAGAGAACATCTGGACAGCTCATCTGTAGCATACTAAGGTCATGAATCACTCCGACCACAAGTGCATCGTTTCCTGTGTGTTTGTCCCTGCCAACCAATGCCTGCCAGGTCCCTTCCATGTTTGACTGCTAGCAGCCGAACTCTGCCTGCTCTGCGACACTCACACGGCAACAGGCTCTGAAAAGTATCGGCAGAACTCCCTGCGTACCGTCACATGGGGTCAGATAACCCACGGAGACAGATGGGAGACAGTAAACATTAAACGTTGCGTAAACAAAGTGATTTTGAACTTTCACGAAACCCGTGCCTGTAGAGCATCAACATTGAGTTGACGTTTGGGAGGGTGTTTTAATTAACTACAAATATATTAGGTTTTTTTCAACGTCCATTGGGTTTACGTTGTATCTCAACATTTCGTAAAGTCTCCTAGACGCAAGATTAATCTTGTGAAACACAATGTCAATAAACACTTAATCCAGAGGTATGTTTTTTAAAAACAATGTACCCCAATGGAGAGTGTAAAAAATATCCTGTTCATTAAATACAGTGAGTGAATGGAAAATGTATTCCTGAATGCCATGTGGACTTAAAAAAAAACAAGTTTTTAAAGCGATATTAAACTTGGTCTTTTCCATCTCTCTCGTACCTTTGTGCACGTGGCATTTTGACGTCTCTGAAAACAGGAAGACCTCATCATGGGCACAGGATGTGAAGTGCCTTTTAATAGTTTCCTTTTCTCGGCAATATAGGCCCGGTCCTTCAACAACGGTGACCGGAAACAGTCTCCGTGTTTGACATGTGCATAGCGAGTACCACAACAAGCTGGGTTACTAGTTTATGTGTCGAGGCGAGCGGAGAATCTAGCTGAGGCCGTTGGAATTTCCTGAACATTCCTTTGGCTGTGTCAAACATATTTTTAAACACTGGGGTTTACTTAGCGCTGCACATAAACTGATAATCATATTTATTTTAAATATCAGAATTGGGATTATCAATCATCAATATAGACCCAGTGACAGGAAGAAAACATTTGAAACAACTTTTTGTAAGACCCGTTTGAGCCTATTCATTATGTCCACAATTACCCATCTGGTTGAAAACAGCATTAAAAAAAAGCAACAACATAGTTTTGGTTTGAAACTCAGAGAGTGCATGCCCTTCCCGCACCCGAGTGGCTCGCATTCCTCTTTACTCCTCCCCTACAGAGCCCTATAGCCTCACATCTTCGCTACCCCTCCCCCTAAAACAGTGAACTGGGGCAGGAATTTTGGGGCGCTCTGCGGCAATTGAAGAATGCACCTTTAAGGGTTTCTTCCAGCTTCGTTTCTGCCATGAATACTGTATGCTCTGGAAAAACAGCAGAGCGAGAGGCAGCACGCTCTGCATTACAATGACAATGATCACAGAACTCAATTTAACAGCTGAGGAAGATAAACAAGAGCATTTATTTGATAAGACATTCTATGTTAAAGAAATGGCATCCGGGTGTCACCGCGCTGCATACGAAAATAGAGGATTCATTATGAATTAATCCAGTCTAGTGCACAGGAAGGAAACAGGAATCAAACAAACATGTCTTGTTTATATAATCTGTCATAATTATATACAATGATTTATGCATTATTGTGAGCCTTGCGTGTAGTAAATATAAAAATAGAAGAGGCATGAGGTGAGCCTATTAAGAAGAGAAAGAGGTACTGTATTTGCAGTATGTGTCAGTGAGGAGTTATGGGTCTATAGTAGTAAAAGCACATTTGAGGTATGTAGTGATACATAGTATCTGGGAAGACAGGCATGCCATAATAAAGAGGTTATTCACATTCATGCACCATTTCCTGGAGGACGTTAGTAAGCTACAAAACAGAGGGTTGAATATCTATTTCTGCGGCCTGGTGTTTGGGTGGATGTTGTGATTAAATATTGGGTTTTTTTTCTCTGACTCACTGACAAACAGCAGGCCATGAATTGACGAGAAACGTGGGCTAGGAGCACAGCAATGGGTGGTAGATGGTAGGAGTGGACACAGAGGGATGTTTGACCTACAAGCGCTCAAGAGCGCACGCACGCACACACACACACACACACACACACACACACACACACTTTTCCTTTAATCTCCATGGTCTGTCCGATTCTCCCTTTTCCTGGAAAAGAACGCTGCTAATATTTCAGCCATGGAAAACTTCACAGCTTTCCGAAGGTCGCAATCCAACACCATAATAGCTCACATGTTGCGTACAAGCACAGAAAAACCAACAGACAAATTGTTTGTAAACATAATAAACATCAACAGTATCACATATACTGTTTAATAACCCCCCCCCCCACACACACACACACACACACACCTTGCAGACAGATGTGGCTAAAGTGATGTCATGTACTATGCATGCAGGGCTGAACTATAGCGTTCTGCAGTGAGTGTTATAAGTCACGCTGTGCTGCTTTTGGTGGAGCGGTGCTGCACTAAATAGCACTATAACCATTACAACGTGTCATATAAACACACCGTGGTGAAGTTGTTAAGGCCAGTGGCTCACAATGTCAATAGAGAGGATTTGTTTTTTTTTTTTTAAACTAGAAATAAAACCTTTTTTTGTTGTTAAATTATTGTCAGTATATTTATTAGAGCTGTGAAACTAATCTATTTTGGACGAAGGAAAAGGAAAGGCTGTTATGGTACTGTACTTACGGTGCAGGCTAAGAGAGATGTTGATCACCCTCTCGTCCGTGAAGCTCTTCAGATTGGGGATCTTGGCGCACTTGAGGTGCGTCGAGCCGGCCGATTCCCCCACGTGGATCCAGCAGACCGTCTCCTGGGCGTAGAGGAAGTCCATGGCTGTGGTCTGCTTGGTGCTGGTGGACAGCAGGCTGTGCACGGTGATGCCGCTCAGAGAGGTGGCCTGGATGTTCTGAGAGTTGGCGATCAGGAGGACGGGCAGGCGGTCCACGGGCACTGGAGGGCGACATCAGCGAGGTAGCAGTTAAGGGCATGCGCAGGGCCACGGGCGCGTTAAAAACGGCAAACGTTTTCAAATGTTTTCAAACCGTTTTCCGTTTGCTTTGAGTTCACTGGGAACTTTTGCGAACACACGCAAACGGTCTGAGGAGGGTGGTTCTCAGCGAACAAACACCCTAACCCTAACCGTAACCCTGGATGGGAGTTATCCCAGAAAATATACGCAAGGGTTCGATTTTATTTAATCTTCTTACAAGAATTTAAGGGGTTAACTGTCAGTTACTTTTTCTGAAAGCATCTTCTTTGTATGCCATCGTTATCAATCCTTGGCGTTAGCTAAGCGACTGTATTGCTCTCTGTGGTCATTAGTTTAAGCTAACTCACATACAATACATCACATACAGCTAACGTGTTAGGTATTTACATTTGGAAATTTGGAATGTTTACACAAAAACGTTAGCCTGGAACGTCCGCCTCAGTTTGCCGAATTTGAACGCACCTCATATTGTTCATAATAACACTGGGTCATTTTTGGGCGACGGTGAGGGAATGCATGATCTATATGGAACTGACATTTGTATACCCAACAACGCACAATCAGCGTGTCAATCTGAGCTCATAAATCCAACAATTCCTAGTCACGTGAAGAGGCCGAGGGTGACCACATAAAGAACGCGGCATAGAGGTAGGTGTAATGTTCTTACCATTCTTAGCCTTGCAGGAGCGGTTATCTGGCTGCGGCAAGTAGCCCTCCACGCAGGAGCAGCTGTAGGATCCCTCAGTGTTGGCACAGGACTGGCTGCACATCCCGTATACACTGCACTCATCAAAATCTGAGCCACAGAGACAACACACGGCTGCATCGTTAGCATGCAGGCCTTGAAATTAATGTTAAGTGGTCATGCTGGGCAGCGTTGTGGTGATCCCTAGACCAAAGGGCTGAGGTCCCTTGTGTGGCAAGTGGTCAAATTATCTCCGAGCAAGCGTAATTGGTCAACTAAATTTAAAGTTGCTGCACTAAGGGGAATGTTGATCGTGTGTTCTCGGTTAGAAAATTATTTGAGTATTATTATAAGTCAACGTGAGAGAGTATCTTGCGGACAATATTTATATTATTTGACGCATGTGCTAGTAAAATAGTTTACAAATGCATGACAAAATGTAGGAGTAATGTAATTTGTTCCTTTAATCACCACTCCTGCGTCCAAGTAAAAAATAAAAAACTCAAGTCTCAACTAGGTTGTTTAAAAAAAAAACGGTAATACAGTGAAGTAGCGAACAACTGAAAATGCCCTGCAAACCATCTAGCTAGCTCTGTTTACGCAGCTTCATGGATTTTGCCCCTTGTCAATATTATATTAGGTTTTGATGTTTTGACCGACAACCGTTAACCGATCATTAACCGTTAACCGACAAAAATGTTCTATTTAGAACACAATATCACAGACACTCGTTCATTTTAAATTAGCCAGACTTTCTAATAAACAAAAATAGATTAACTAAACGAAAACATACATTGAATCCTCCGGCGCCCAGAGCGCTGTGTGGAACCATGCAATGCATATCTTACAAATAAACTTGTTTCGGTCTAAATGGTCCCAGCAGAGTACTGCATCGGGTCGGGTACCTGCGGGTGAACAGCTAAATTTGATGTAGGCTAAAGTCAATTGTTCCGACCTAGCGGTGCAATCACCTGTTTCATGACGAGGAACACTGACCATCATGCGCTGCAAGCGAGAGAGACTTCTCCTGTGCTGGATTTGTATTTCAGGAGCGGAGGAGTCAGTTAAAACCATCAGCAGTGTTTCATTTACCATGCAGCAAACGTTTTTAAATTAGTTTTTAAAAATATATAGCCTATAGTGCCTATTTATTTTTTAACCATAACTTATTATTAATCGGTCAGTTAATTATGAACATCCCTATTTGATATGATAGGACAGGGAGGGATAAAGAGACTGTGAAAACATATCTGTTGTACAGGAAGTTAATGAGATTAGATTTTTCTGTTTATGCATAATTTGACTGTAAATGTTAGCTAATAAAAGGAAAAAAAGGCAATTAAATTGTTCTTCTATTCTAAAGCACGAGAGGAAAAACTCTCATGCTCACTACTCTCAGGAATTTGAGATACACTCACCTTTGCACGTCTTTCCGTCTAGGCGGATCTCAAAGCCAGTCCTACAGTAACACGCAGAGCCTGACGGGGTCACGGCACAGTTGTCCTGACAATGTGACTGAGAGCAGTTGGAGGCAAACTCTGATGGAAGAGAAAATTGGGGGGTGGGGGGGTGGGTCATTCATTGATGCTTCTAAAAAAGCTAAATCATCTTTGAATTTTTTATTTATATCTGACCTCAAAGCAGAAAATTACTGCTGGCTGAATTAGCTTTCTATCAAGCTGAGACGTACCTTATTCAGTTTCTATTCTATTCTATAAACTGTAGGTATCCACTAATGTGTTTGTCAATCAAATATGAACACCTCCTTTAACAAAAGGTACTTTACAACAATTGTTTTTTAGCATTCAACTACACCTGACAACAACACAATTTGTTTCCTTTGACATCCTTCCACAACAAGCAACCATCGTTTTTATTTGTATTTTTAAACTGGATGTTATTAATATTCCTACTTAATTATTGAAATAAATGTTGGGCCAAAACAAATCTGGGGGGCCCTGGGAGGAGGCAGGATATCTGTGTATCACATTATATAACCCATCCTCCCCCACAGATAGTACTGTATAGACTTTGACAACAATGGAGTCATTCCAGCTCAGATCCCCCTGCTGGGTACTACTGTATCTGTCACCCGACCCATAGCTAATGACACCCCTGTAGATGTGAGAAGCAAGAATGCCTGGTAATGATGGCGGTCTCCAAGCTCTAAGCTTCAGAGGATATTATTAGCTCTGTGCACTGTGCGTTTGTGTGTAGGTTGTGAACTGTGGGCTAGTCATTGTTAGCGGTGGCTAATAGGAAGTCAAGTGAACTCAAAAATAAACCAATGGGTATCCACACACAATGGAGTCTGGGTTTATATGGACAGAGCAAGAAGTCTGCAAACACTGGAGTCCTCCACTCAAAAGAAACTCTTCCCTGTCGGGTTAAGATCATTACTCACGCATGCGACACACACAAGCACAAACATAGAACGTTCCGGAGTCCATTCACATACTGGTCACAGAGTCTCGACACATTCATGAGTATATCTACCCAGATACCAACACACACACACAAGTAGCTTTAGTCACATCAAACCAGTCTGAAGTTTATCAGTGACAGATGACTCATTATGCCCAGAAACAAGGGAGTAGAATGCTGCCTTCACGTGTTATCGGAATTACGGTAAATACAAGTTTCCAACTGGGAAGTTAAACATAAACGCTCCCTCAAATCGTATTCACCAGTGGGATTTTGATACCACAGTTCCCGAGTTGGGTGACCTTCAACCTTTCAACATGGAAGCAGGTGAGAATGAACCTTGCTTCCACCATTTTATATTTCGCTCCGACAACAAAGCACTTGAACATGACACTCGTAATCCGACTTCACAAGTGGGAAGTAGGAGCTTCCAACTACCATGTGAAGGCAGCATCATTCACACTACAGCAACACCTCCGGGAAGGGTGATGGTGCGGGTTGCTGTTTTGTTGTGTTTGTTTCCGGGTGTGTTGGAATTCCTTCCTTGAAGCACTGTTGACTAAAGATAAAAAAAAGATATTCAAGAGGTGCTTGTTGTGCCGTCGGTTTTGAGCAGCAGTGCACATGGTGAGAAGAAAAAAAACTAAACACCAGCAGCATTTCTCTGTACTGCTGCCGGCTATACATATAGTCGTTTAGCCTGATAAGGTTTGTACGCTTGACTTGTGAGCTTCCTGAAATAGTCTGGATGCACCTAAAACTCTGATAATCTGAGTGATAAAATAAGACAAATCAAGATCAAAACATAAGAGACAAGTGACCACAATTAGGCCCCATTTTTTCAGAAATGTTCCCCATCGATCCACTGTCTACATTTTGAGCATACGTACAACTTCAGTCGGGATTAGGATGCAGTACGGCACAATGGAATGATGTTATGTTTGGTGTAGGCTCAGTGAATTATGTTTAAAGGCTCTGCAGATGAATTAAGTTTTGTCCCATCTAATTCTATTATAACAGGGGGGTCACTGTAGGAGAACATATTGTGTGTCCAGCGAATCACATTTTCCATTCGATAACCTCATGGGTGAGTGGGAAAACAGGAATTAACAATCCATTAAACTACCTCTTTAATCCTAATAAAAACCAGTGAGATGACGCTAGGTGTTAATTACAGACATCTCAAAGTATCAATACTACACTGAAACATTGTGTTCCGTGAGGAATAGCTCTTAAAATGCCATCAGCAGCTGGGGAAACATCGTGAAAGTGGTTTCATACATTACCAAATATTTACTGTTCACATTTATTTTCCAGCCTAGACTGTTAAAGTTGCTGTAGGTGGGATTCGAGCGTTGCAACGAGAGCTAGCTAAAAAAAGATCGAAAGAGTACGATTTTGAAAATCAGCAACCCAAAACCCACCCTCTCCTCCTCTGTCTCCTCCCTCTGGAGCCCATTGGTCTGCCACTGCAAAGTGCCATTGAGCTGTTCATGTGATTGACAGGTAAGATAGATTCGCCTGGACCAACCAGGGAAAAGAGGTCCTGATTGGTCAGAATTATTCTGGTCTGGTCCGCACTCACGCACACGCTACATTCCCTCACTGACAGCTGACGGATGTTTATGGCATTTCTAAGAAAGGACACTACATTTATAGGTCTTACATCTCACCTACAGCCCCTTTAATGGATTGTTCAATAAAAGACATAAAGAAGTACGCAGTACTTGTTTTTCGTGTTGTTGCCGTGTGTGTTATCATGACATGCCAACCAGACCAGGCATTTTGGCAGGACATATTATTTTCAGAAAGACTACAGAACTTTTCTATAGCTTCAATGACAGCTAAATGAATCCCTAAAATCAACTCGCTGTTGGCGAGTCCCAGCGCAGTGAGAAGTAGTATTACAGCCTTGCTACAAGGTTCTCAAGCTGTATTCCCGAGTCCTGCTGGGACAGCCACAGTTCAAATTACGGCCCTGCTGGGAATTTTCCATAACAAGTCTGAGCATTGAGCAATCCAGAGGGGTTGACCAAATCAACCATAATGTAGCCATTATGTAAACAAACCAAACTTTTTCCATCGAGGGCACAGACAAGCACACAAAATACCCTATCAATCTAGGATGCCGGTACGACGCCCCACTCGCTAAGGCAGTTGACCCCCTGAAAAGATGAAAGACGTTCTGCTGAGGCTCACACATATCTCTCAAAGCCCAGCAAACATGAAAGGGCATGAAAATTTGATAGTCTCCCACGTCTCTCCCCGTCCACGTTCCTCTAATCAATATTTCATGAGAGCTCAGTTTTACTGCGAGAGAAAAGATAAGAGGGACGAAGACCAAAATGACCGCAGTAAGGGAACAGCGAGGACAAGCAGATACTTGGGAGACATTGCCCACTGGCACAATGGTAGCCAAGCATGGTCAGAATGGTGTAGTTTAACTTTGACATCTAACAACGACAAAAAAATAATAATTCCATTGCCTAGTCATGCTCCAGTCACGGAAAAGACGCTCAGCCGCACACTTCAGTTCGCGTCAGTGTGCGGCTGAGTGATCCCACAGCAACACTGCCTGTGGTGTAATTTTATTAACCTCTCGTTTCATTTGGCGAACTAATTTTATTTCATCAAGGTGCGTTGTGTTTTCTGTGAATGCCTGTGCGCCTTTTTATTTCTCCTTTTGCCAAGCTTGAGTGCACTTGAGTGGCGCCACTGAATTACGGTGACAATCCCTCACTCCTCAGTTGTCTTTCACTTTCCCTTCCCCACCCTGGCCTCAAATTTAACATCACGTTTTCCAGTAAATATTCTATTCATGTTTTCCTCTTCGGAGAAGCAAGCCTGAGGTGCATTTAACCCAAAGAATTGTCTTGTTTATTAGGACCCATATTCAAGTATGCAAGTGTATCCTCTCAATTGGATAACTGCTCCTTGCTCCATAACAAGGGAAATCAGTTTAGAACAAACCCCACATTCCAGTGTTGCCAGTACACTGCTGTGTGTGTGTGTGGGGGGGGGGGGGCAAGTCCGCCTTGTGTCATTTACTCCTACACGTGCCTTCACACCAAGGTCAGCACAATAGGTTGTTAGGGTACATGACTAAAATGTCAAAACCGTGGCCGCCCTGCGAATTACCCTGCTACTCCCACCCCACTGCTGCTGTACGGTTTCATCCCTCCACTTTTAAGGGATGCTGGTATGCAACATAAAACTTTGGTTTAGAAAGGCAAAGAGTGAATCTGTACCACTGCTACTCACCAACCCACCTCTATAAAAGGTATTTCAATATACATAGAGTGTACACCATACTTTTATTCAGATATATTGATTGGCTGAATATATTTATACTTTTTGTTTCTTCTACTTTACGTTTGTTGCAGATTGTTTTTATACTGTTATGGCAGCGTAGAAACATCCACCAACTGAAATGTCTTTTTGGCGAATTGAGCCCGACTCTGATGCTCACGAGCCCATAAGTGACTATAGTGTCTGACTCAATGGGGTGGCCGGTGGGGATACCTCTGCAGTGCGGTCCCTCATCCCAGCCGTCGGTACAGTCTGGGACCCCGTTGCACAGTTTGCTCATGTGGATGCACAGCTCCGTTCCCTCACACTGGTACTCGTTGGGGGGGCACCGTGACACGCGACTGTGTGGACCTGAGAGAGACACAAACACACACAAATAAATTTGTGGGGTGTGTGGGGGGGGATAAGTAAGACGCAAAATGAAATGATGTCATACGTCCTCAAAAACAAACAAGGTTTCCCTCTGTAATGACTCCAGGCCAGTGGCAGTGGCCTAATTAACAGTGAGGTCTATTTAGCCTCTGGTGCTGTCCCACTTCAAACAAGCCAAAGATTTGCTCCTAAAACTCCCTGCCGGTTGTGAATAAGGGGATACAGTCAACACACATCTATATTTTGCCCTGGAAAAGCAGGACACCCTTGGCTTTCATGAATGCTTTTGTTCACAGGTGGTTCAAAACAATCCTCCTGGAAATGCTCCCTGGAAACCGGGCTGTAAAAAAATAAAAATAAATCAAAATAAATAATGTATAGAAGGATGAACCTTTTGAATTTGCTAACCGACCTTGGCTGTCGCACTGTCGGCAGCGTGTCTGGCCGTGGGCAAACTGTTCAGAGCACCTCAGTGTAAACCACCATCTAGCTAACATTTCAACTGGATGTGTTTATTAATGTTATTCACGCTTCATTTGTGCAGGATCTTTCTGTAACAGGGTGCAGTACCACACTCAGTTTTGGACCGCCTGTGTTCCAGCACCGATTTGTGACAATCCGCTAAATCTTGTTGATGTTGATTTTTGTTTGTGCCATGTGATATTCGTGGCGCAAGCAGAAAACAGAAAGCTCCTTTCAAAACAATTGGCTGATTATTTTACGGAGACAGGTGCAGAACCTAGTGTGGGCTAGTGCTCAGCGTAACACCACGCCGTGTGTCATCAGCGCGTGTCTGTGCGTGTTAAATAGAATCATCTGCTTGGGCTCGCGTGCTTACGACCGAGTCCAGCTGACGCAAAAGCCGGCACGCCAAGGACGGTTCGGCGACATAGACGTTTGGATTTCTGGAAGGCTTAGGCGACGAGAGAAAATGAGTGAACAACAATATATCTCATGGAGCATTGATGAAGCTGAATGTTTCACAACCAAGATTGGTCCCACTACATATTATAGCTTCCACATGACCTTCATCACAAACGGGCAGTGTTTTACTTTCTTCCGTTCCATGGACAACTTGCAGTTTGTTTGCACTTCTGAATGCGTCATTGGTTTCTACCTACCCTCATGAATAAATGAATAAATATTAATTTATTTAAAATATATGACCAGGACCATCCAGTCCCACATACTTCTGTTCCCTCTGCTCTTCTACAAAGGACAACACTGGTAGACCACCCATGCATTCAGATTAACGTACGATTAACTGTCTATGTAAATACAGTACTTCATCTGTCCCTATGACATTTATAGGTGTCTTTGCAGCAAGTCATGTATTAAACCTGGACATTATTTAGATGCACATGTTTATTCAAATAAACCATAACATTATTAATCGTTTTTTAATTCTTCCAGGTGCTGGATGACCTTTGCCAAACCATCACATCTCATGCTAACTTATCAAGGAAATGACAGGAATCTAATGAGGCATATGGAGATGAGGCATAGTTTACATGTGTAGACTAATGTTCAAACATGGGCGAAGGCCAAAGTTTAACAGTGGATTTGGCTTGAAAACACTTTTCAACTTTTTTGCCATCTTCTTTGTGGCCATTTCTTCTTTAGAATTGCTGTTGTTAAAGTTCCAGTTATGAACAAACACAGAATGCATCACTCTCTTCAGGCAGCAGGATCGTTCCATGAAAATACCTACCAGACACTGAGTGTGCAATTAAATAAAAAGCTTTCATTAAATGGTTATAGGGTGAATCACAAGCGACAACCCCTGGTTCTGAAAAATGAATCCAAAAGCAATAGCACCAAAATCTGCAGTTCCACTAATGGCCACTGGCTCCAAAAGGGAGTCAATCTCCACCCCCACCCCAATGTAAAAATCACCAACTTTACAGCAGAAATAAACATGTTTACAGCCTGGTATAGAAAAACGGTTTTGGTCTCTATAGCTGGTTTCCCTGTTCATGATAACTGGGGTTAAGCAGAGATGGCTTTTCTCTATAATAATTTCCCAACTGTATTACTGTGCTTGGGCTGTGTCCCCTCCCTTGGGGACATGCTATGAAGCCATGAATTTTTTAGCAATTAATTTTTTAGAAGATCTCTGGTTTAATATTCTAATGTTGGTGCTGCTGGCGTGCTGCCGCTGGAGAAATATAGAATTATTTTGTTGTGCTCGGAAGTGACGTCGCGATCGAAGAGCAAAGGCAACGTTGTTGGTCCGTAGTTCCAGCACCGCAATGGAAACAGGAAGGCTGAACGGGCCGATTAGGGGGCCGTCCCTGTAAGCGTTCGCGTCACCTGGGAAGTGGCCCGAGTTCCTGCAGTGGAAAAGCGCCTAGTCCATTTGATGGGTTATATTATTATATTATTAACACTTATTCTGAAAGTTACCATCATCATCAAAATTCCGACTTGCATACATATTTTAAATGGCAACTCAAACGCAGATGAAAGTAAAGAAAGTGCAGCGAGTCAGGAGAACTTGTGAAACTGATTATTCTTACTCACTACCCCTTTCTTTTTCCCTCTCCCTCCACCTTCCCCAATCTTTCTTTTTCTAACATCTGCTGGGCCATTTAAGAACAGAATAACATGGAGGGCAACCCATAGTGAAAATATGAAATGAGGGAAAAACAAAGAAGAAGGTGGTGGGGGGCTGAGAGGGAGAAACAGGAAGTGGAACGAGACTCACAAGGCTCCATTCTAGTGCTGAGCTGGCAGAGGTTGGCAGGACTGCCATGGAAAAGGCCTTGCTAATGGGAATTAAACAGAGTTCTTTTATTCAACATTCCTCTAGTGTGGCTGAGCTACAGTAGCTTCAATGCCCAAAACCGCTCTCTCAATTCTTATGCCCCTAATATTCTTGATTTGCTGTCGTTACCATCAAGATGCGATTCACAGATAACTGTAGAGACAGAAGCTTTCAAATAACCCCTAGCATTGATGCAAAAACGTGACGTGCCCAGTATTCAGCACGTGGGAAGGGTGCCTCCACCACTGGCCAAGCGCTGGCCGTCGATGGATAAAAATGAAGGTTTGGGGAATTTGACTATTCTTTTCCTAGTTCCAGTTTTAGATTTTGTGCTGAATATGTCATAGGGACCAAAACAAACCTCTTCCATAGCTCTGTCAGACTCAACAGACACCACGTGCAACCACACACACAGGCATATTTTCTTTCCAGAAGTACAGTACATATAGTCTATTTTAGATCTTAACGAAGCCTTTCCTTCTGGAAGAAATTATCAAAACAAGATTGTTGGATTTCTGACACCTTGCACAAGTACCAGTTGATTCGTTAAGCCGCTCCGCGTTGAGGCAGATCACATGCACATTTTCATTCCAAGGGTGACGAGAGGTGACAGGAGAAGTAAGACCATTGTTTGGATCACACAAGTCAGCCTGTAAGCCCATTCACACAGTGGCCTGAGCTGCAGTATTGGTGCATTAGGCAGCATCACGTGGCGTGCAGCCCTGAGCCCTGGCATGGCCACGTGTGGGGTCAAACTCGAAGGGAGAGGGTAAGGCACGTTTTTTTCCTCTACCTCCATTTGTTTCCACTGTGTCTCAACTCGCATCTATGACACTGTTCGAACAAGTCTTATGAAAAACACATTGCCAGTAAATGCTTCCAACCGCCGTCGTAGATGTGTTAGAAGTATGTTTTGACATACAGTGGAACCCAATGGCAGTTGGAAGTTTGGTTCATTATGTTTCGGTCGAACCCAAAGACTGTTATGGGGATTTTCCCTTCGCTGTGGCTTGAATTCAATATACTCGTCAGAATGATGCTCATTTGACCAATAAAAAACAACAAAACTCTGCATGTGTTTGAGCAAACCATAAAAGAGAAGTTTAAAAGGCGAAAACTAGTTCCTAATAAAAGGGAAACAACATGTTGATGACTAGTTGCTTCAAAAATAGCAACGCTCTGCCTAATGCAAGAAGAAATCTGCTCTTCAACGACCATACCCCGATTAATATAAATTCATATTTTGATTCACCTTATGAATAAACAAACGTGCCTTGCCTAGTTGCTATTAGCACTCGATGGCCTCTCTGACCACTAATGAATTTGTTCAGACAGACTTCACGGTCCTTCTTAACCCAGGACTATGACGCATTCTTGGATCAAGTACTTGACACCTGACCCAGCTGCACAGAATTATACCTTCAACCTCCCTGCCTGTCCTGCCAAGCAAACCGGACTCAAGACACAGACACACCCACTAATGGTTTTCATTTGCTCTCGTCTCATTTGTATAAAAAATAGCTTTGCTGACACGGGTGTGTGTATTTTGATGTTGCTAGCCAGGGCTTCTCTGCTTTGACAACACTTTCATGGACAACCAAACAGCGGGCGCAGCAACAATAAGCCCAAAGTGGTGGGTAACAATAGATCTCACACCTTTGCTATTTCCTTCACAGCTTTCAAATAAATACTCTTAACAGATAAAATACACCATCCATCTGCCAGTCTGACAAAACACTGGACCCTAAATACTGTCTTCACAGTGTCATTCTGTTTTTTGCCCTGAGACATACGGAACACCAGCTTTGGCATAGCACTACTATAAAGCAGTGGTTTTCAAATGTTTTAAGCCATGACCCCCCCAAAAAAGTGAAAGCCTATTCCCCCCTCCTATTAATATTAACTCAATATTAATATTTCAACAACGGCCTCAACCGTGGCGACACTGTGGTACATTTACAGTATACGACTTACAATTAGTACATTTGTCAACAGTTGAACTGGTTAACCACCAGTTATGTGCAAGCACATAACATTCTTCCAGAATAAGCGCAGCATCATGTAACAAGGCTACTTTACCTATGCATTTGCAGAACATTACTCAAAAGTTATCATTCGCTCCTCAAAAAGTCAATAATTGCAATAATCGAAAATTATCACTCACTCTTCAATCAAAAATTGCTAACGGCAAATTGCTTAATATTCTAAGAGCTGATCTAAGAGTAGAAAGAAGGAATTATTATTTTTTTATATATAAAAGGTTAGGAAATGAGGATAGAATAAGGATTGTTAGAGTGAGATTAGTGCTATGGAGGTAGAAAGATCGGTGACCAAGGTACAGAGATGGGTACCAGCCTACTCTCTACCTGGCAGCGCATCCCACTTCTCTGACCCAAATGGACACCTCCTCTTTCCCCCTTATCCAAACCACATTCACATTCCACTCCAGTGGTGGGGGCTTCAGGAAGTAGATGGTGGGGGTGGGGGGCAGGTTGGCAGGGCCACAAGTAAAGCAATAAGTCTAAATCTAGCTCTCAAGCACAACAAACACAGCTTTCTCCAAACAGAGAACCACTGCTGGTCCTCGGGGTGGCCCGACCACAGAGCAGCCAGCTACATAAGTAAATAAAGTGGAGACAGCAAGCTTCATAACGCCACCAACCAGATCTCTTAACAGCATAGTAACACAGCATTCAGATCAATAACAGAGTTTTAATTAGTTGAGGGGAGGAGGAAACAAATGTCACTCAAAAGCCATGGTCTCCATGGGTTTACAGGAGTTATTTGTAAGGCGCCAAATGTGATGGTCAACCACTCTCTCGCATAGGGTTGGGTGCCGAGTGCTGTGTATTTCACGGGTAACCAGACAAGCACGGGTAACCAGACAAGCACGGGTAACCAGACAATCCTTTCTCGGCGACATCCCAGCAAGGGCTCAGTGTGGGTCCTTCCTGCGCTGTGTGTCTCTCCGTGGCCTGTGCCCGCGCTCCTTTTACTGGGGAAACGGGTCATTGGTGACATTGCCCACACCTGTTCCCCGCATCTCCCGACACTCCCTCGCATACAGACAGCGCTAGACCACGCCCCCCGCCCCACGCACAAGAAAGAACTACTTTGATCCATCTGTCCATCCATACGATTTCAGCAGGGGTAACAAAACTATCCCCACCGTAAAAGACAGGGAGCTGCCACAGATTATAAAGGCAAGAGTTCAGCATGCCTTGCTCTACGCAGTCACAGTAATGCGACCACACTGGAGACCCAACGCGCAGACATGCACACTAACCCAGTTACCCCACAGGGAAAACAGATGTGCAAACGATCGCGTGAACACCAGTGCGGTGCAAGGGAACATCAGGAGACCCCTGAAGGGACGCGAGTTAAACAGCTTCTGTAGTACACAATGCCATCTGCACAGGACGCGGTTACTTGTGTGTACGCCCGCCTCCTGGTGCCACAGAAGATGGCTTCCTGTTGTAAGAGAGGAAAGACGAGCTGAAGCCAGGTGGGACCTTGGCAGGCCTTGATTCACCTCTGTTATCGTAGTGGTTTGCATGCGTGCGTGCGTGTCTGTCTAATGCACGCACGCACCCCCTTCGCCCCCAAAAGAGTGCCTCATCTCCCCCCCTTCCCCCACAGGGCCCTGCTGAGGTTACATAATGGCCTTTTTAAAAGTTTAAACCCCTGACACGCTTTTCTTGGCTGAACAGTAGCTGGCACTAGGTCTCGTCCTGCCTCAGGGGGTGCCAGCTTTCCCCCAACTAATGGGAGACATGCAGACTCAATCTGGTCGCCCCACGACACAAACAGAGCAGCACCTAGAAACTGTGAAAGGGTTTAGGTTGATTTTTAACCATGAAATGTGTGTGTGTGTGTGTGTGAGTGTGTGTGTGTGTGTGAGAGGGGGAGGCTGAAAGATGTCCTCAAAGAAAATATGTCAAGTTTAAAAGGTTTGAAGTAATCTATTTTTCATAAAGTCATTGGTCAATTCAAGTCCTTGAAATGGCCTGTGCTCCTATTAAGCTATAAAGCTTTAAAGTTGCATACAAAAGGTGGGCATTTTCTACCGTCTCACTGGTTCAAAACTAGTATAGCCACAGGTGTTCCTGCATTTTAGGTCGGGGGAAATTATTTAGCAGATATTTACTAAAGCATGCAGTACATCACTCGATGAACAATAAAACATATGTCAGGTTGCTATGCACACAAAAAAGGCTACATTTGTTCAAAGCTGTGCATATTAACTGTTCAATATATTGTCTTTTAATATGTTGTGTTTATTACAGGCCCATTACAGTTAATGCACTGTAATAAGATGCAGAGTAGAGCATAGCCATGAACGCACTTCCTGGTTCCTCTATAGTGACTAAGGGATTTTCATGGCTCCCATGAGCTTCTGCCATGCACAGACTAGAGCATTCTCCCATATAATGATGTAAGCATGTATCGCAGTGTGTGTGTATGAGTGAGAAAGGTGCTGTGTATTATTTGTAAGAAAGACAAAGTGTATTGTGCATTGGTGAACATTTCTATGCACAAGAAACAATAAATGGTGTGCGTTTGTGTCTATGAAAGGCTCCCGGAAGGAAAGAAGAGAGAGGGGGGAGGGATTAAATCATAGCCTGTATATTAAAGATGGATGTAGTGACTGTGACATCAGCAATTGGTTTCTGAAGAGGCGTCCTGGAGCCATTAGGTTAGTATTGAAGCCGAATTTGCAGTTAAATCTCTCGCATTTTCTTTCTCTACTTGGGAAACACAGGAGTAGCTCCTAATATTAATTAAAGTCAGTTTCAAAATCAACCATATCATCTCATTAGAAGAGGTCAAACGAAAGTTAGAGACCATACTTTTTTTTATGGGGAAACTGTATTGACTTATTTCCAGAGCGTTGGCGATATTGTTCATTAACGGTACTGCTTCTGCAGCGGCTTCAATTCTCAGCCATGGTGCCTGGTGTTCCCACCAGCCGCATGCTATGACATGTTGATGGCTATCTGATTCGGTTGAAGGCTTAGCTACAAGCAGACAGTATCAAAGAGGATGAAGAAAGGCCAGTCCAGGTGCTGTCACACGTCCAAACAGCATAACTACCAGTTCAGGGGCATGGTCGACTCCCCCAGGGTCTGATCGTTTCACTATACACAGGCAGATCAAAGACGAACGGTAATTTCCACTAGATTGAATCTGCGACTTTTGTTTTGATAACTCACCAAAGACCCAGACACAGATGCAGATTACATTGCGATAAATGCCAATTTTCATGTCAAAACACGCAGGAGGAGTTGTTGTTACCAAAGTGTTTCATCTCCTAAAAGGCTAATTGTAGCTTAGGTGGGAACTGTCAGTAAAACAGCTTTATTACAGGCCAGGGGCAGGGGACGTCATTTCGGTGTTACGCACTTCCTGTGGTTCCAGGGCCCACTCATTGCACGTGGGAATATCACAGGCCCTAAATAAGACGGGGGATAATGGCAAAAGAGCTCCAGAACAGCCAATGCCCAGCCTTAAGGCTAAGGCACTACCATAACAGCCTCACTATATGGATTACATTAAAATCAATCATTTGCTAGTCCAGTGGTTAACACATTTTTATGACCGAAAAAGGCTTTAAAAGTCTCACAACCTTTCCCCCATGCCATGCTAAACTTCATAACTAAATAATATATCAAATAACTAAATAATAATAAAACTAGATTAACAATACTAATATTTCAAATCATGGTGGCAACCCATCAACAAGCATCTCATTACCCCTCTATGGGTCCCAAATACATACTTGAAGAACCACTGAATTAAGTAAGATTTCTTCATCCATGATGCAGTTTAATACCCCACAGCAAGTGATTATGTTTTGTTTTGTTTCATCTTTGTTTTTTGGGGAGGGAGGTCAGCATCCGTCAGTCGGCCTGACCCAGCGCCGTGGGTGCACAAAGCACGGCATTGTGGGAAGACGTAGGAGGGTAAAGCAGCTGCGTTGGACAGTGGCTGATTTCACGGGCGATAGCCAACAGCCCGACAAAGACCACAGTGACACCACGTCCACATTTAGGAATAAACAAACAGCTCTTCTGCAACTTTCACCCGGGACCATCCTAGACTGTGTAAAGAACAGATAAATGCTACGTTATGCTATTATTGTTACTCAATTTATGTGTGAGCGCATACACTGTTCATTTGTCAGATGCCAACTGTATGGTAAGTCAACATATATGACAATGCATGGTGGACATTGTTCTAACTCGTCCAGAAGGCATCTTCCAAAGGCCTGACTTAAATCTATAGCTATCTATAGCTTATCCTAACCTAAATAAAACTTACACTTAACAAATGTATACCTAACTCTTAAGCTAACCCTAACAAGATAAACACAAGCCTAAACTTAACCTGAACATCAGCAAATGGAAAACACTTTTCTGCTTTACTTGCACATTGACTGAAATCACTTACAATGTTACTCAGTACGAGTCATTGTGGATACAAAGATCTAGGCTGTGGTATTTCGTAAAGCAGACACACGAAAAACTGCCCAAAAATAAACAAACAAACAAAGACAAAGCCGAAAACCCATATTCCTCCATATGAAACCGCACTAACAGTTTGTTGACACTATTTTACACAACATGACTAGCCTATGGTTTCTTAAACCTGTCCAGTGTCACAGAAGTTGCTCAATCAGATAAGTTGCCCAACCAATCCCAAGCACCACCGCATAACAAAAAGCTAAGCAGCAGATTCGAGCTGTTGCTTGTAGTTTCTCTCTTGTCTCTCTGACCCAGTTTGTGCGGCCACAGAAAGCCAGGTCCCTGTAGACAAGAGTCCTGTCGCTGTTGTTTTTGTGATTTGGCAGGAGGCGGTGGGAGTTGGGGAAGACAAGGGATGCAGTCACGGCTGTTTCTGTCCCAGATAGAGGCACTGAAGGAGGCTGGCCCACAGATGAGAAGGGGGAAAAGCAGGTTGTGAAAAACAGCAGGTTTCTCCATTGCTCTGGGCAGGCCTTTAATGACTTCCAGACCCGTGCTTCTCAAATCTTTCCTCTGCCTCGTCTAGACTATAGCCACCTACCCCGGTCTCTCACTCTTCCCTCCCATTCCAGCCATACCGCTCCTCTTTAGCAAACTGCAGACGTCTCAGTCTAAGAGGCTGACCAAAAGACAGGGCTGCTTTCATTCCCTCTCTAGAGAGTTAGCGCAAAAGAATCTGTACTCTAATGAAGACTTTGAAATGACAGCTGTCGTGTTTCGTCTTCTTTTTTTGTTTGTCTGGTTTTATCTCACGACTGCCACCTCTGAGCTGCTCTGAACGGAAAAGGAAATTGCAGCTTTCAAAGAAAAACAAACTTTGTAAATCTAATTAAGTGTAACTAGACTGTTTAAAGGATAAGTGACATCTCTTACTAGCTGATAAAACAGCCAATTGTGTCTCTGAGGCTGGCCACAGTTACCCTACTAAATTCAATTATACATCAATTTCAGTCTTTTAACCAATGGCCGCTTTTAGAACATGGTGGGAGGGATTTATAGCCCGACTGTCTACATTCAACATTCTTTAGGGGGTGCATTTTCAACAGCCTGTTTGCAAAGACATCCTGGAAAGGCCGCGTAGAAGCTCAAGCTCACAACGGTTGAAAGGCGTCTCTGCCAAATAGCTACGCATTAGTCATCCGTACAGCTTAATAATTGTCCTCATACACACACACACACACACACACACACAGGTCAAAGACGCTAAATGTATCATTTTCTAATTAAAATGGAACTGCAATTATTTGTGAAGAGACTTTCAACACTATGAACTGTAGAGTCAATTATTTTTAGTGCAGGACATTTCATACCTAGCTCTATCACCCCACTACTATGGAGGTTAAATGAAATGCTGTCTACTGAAGTATATTAAATGTGGTAATCAAAAAGGAATAGATTTTTCACAGTGGGACCTCAGCATTTGATGGTTATCTAAACTGGGTATCTGAATGTTCATTGTCCCGCACAAGTTTGTGGCAGCAAGATTATAGCGATTAGAGTGCCGAGGGAGGAAGCCTAGCTAGCAGAAATAATACCCTATACTGCACGCACACGCCCACACACACAGAATGCCTCATCCATCGTGGTCCTGTCCATTCCTTGAGAAACATCTTGTTGCGGATATCATCAGTGTGTTTGACAGACTCACAAACATCAGGCTCTTCGTCAGAACCATCTGGACAGTCCTTTTCTCCATCGCAGCGCCACCCTTTGGAGATGCAGGTCACTTGGTCCTTGCAAACAAACTGCTTAGGGCTGCAGGTCTTTGGGGCTGAAAGAAACACACAGAGAAAAGAAAGAAAAAAAAAGATTGAATAACTAGAAAAGGCAAACCAGATGACCGGTAAGGGATTAAGGCCATATTATAGCTAGCAGGGTCAACTGTGTTCAGTGTCAGCACCATAGTACGACTATAAAATAACTCGAAGCAGCAACTCCCATTCGTTCCATTGACATACATTGAAGACAACCATGGGGGGAAATTTAAGATGGCTCCCGACGCATTTTACGCAATATATCTCCACCATAGGATTTCAGCGTCGAAAGTCACACATCACACGTCAAAATAATAGTTGGACCTGCTGTATGCAGTTCTATGATTTAAACTTGCAGAGTTGGGTGGCTATTATTTCGAAGAGAGAGAGAGAGAGAGTAGAAAAAAATACACTGGCAACATACACTGGCAAAGTTTAATGGTTTTAGATGATCATGGCAGTGAATGAAGAACGCTCCCTTTTGACAACACCGACACAAAATGGCTCCGCCCACAGCGGTCTTCAAGGCAGAATAGACCGTTGACCCCCTGGTCAGCGCCAGTACTGGGGCTGGGCTTGCTCCTCAGCTGTTGGAACAAGGTTAGGCAACGTGGGCCAGGTAAAGCCTCGCATAACCTTGTTCCACATACTGTAAATGTCCGGGTCAGCGTTCCCAGGTCAGGCAGCACCATTAATGTCTTCAAGCTATCAAAGGACATGTTGTTCTGCAAGCTAGCCCCCCCCCCCCAATTTCCCCTTAAATGACACCTTCCAGAAAGAGAAAAAGCTGTCCACTGAATCATGCATGCCAAATGGGGTGAAGTATTCAAACCCACACCACCTCAAACCCTAGTCTGAACCACACAGTATATAAAACACATCCAGACGACAAAAACTCTCTCCCTCTCTCACACAAGCAAGCATCAAAACAGTGCCCAGTATGAGGCATTCCGGATAGGGAGGTTCTTGGCGTGCCCCATGGGTAGAGCAGTCAAAATACCATAGTCCAGCCCAGGGACCATATAATAACAACTTTAATAATAACTTTATTTGCACTGCACTCTCTTTAATGTTTACAAGGTGCCTCACAATCAAGAGAGTTAAAAAAAAATAAAGCACACGCAAAAATATGTTACAGTGTTTGTATGTGTGGTGGAATACAAGAAGGGTGTACCAGGATAGTCCAGTGGTCTAGGTGTTGGACTCGCAGCCGGAAGGTCGTGGGTTTGAGCCTAACCCCTATCTGCTCCATGTAATTGTAAGTTGCTTTGGATAAAAGTGTCTCTAAATGACTTAATTGTGTACCAAGAAATCAATATAAACCATGATAAATCTCCTTTTTGAAAATTCATGGTATACTGTAGCCATCGTGGCCTCGGATGAAAGCAAACACATTGCTAGCGTAGGCTACAGTTATTTCCAGTTCCTGGCCCGGGTGTAGCTATGGATTAAAACCTGATAAAAAGCATGTTCGCTATAATTTTTCTCAATACAACATATACTGTAGACGTGTATGATTATACTGTATTTATTATACTACTTTATTCATTTAACTGATTTTTTCCCCATTGAACTGCATTACAAACCCAGTTAAGGCCCGTGTCCACCAAATGCGTTGTTTGCCCAAATGCATTGTTTGCCCACAATCTCATTTTGAGAGCGCTTCTCTCAAGCGTGTATTGTTGCTAGGTTACAAAAAAAAAAGTCTAGCACTTCTACATTATTTCGTTGTGAACGTCAAGAGTAGTATAGTCTCTATAGTATCGTCTCGTTTTCGCGCCAAGGACGTTGTGCGCTGTCAATGCTGAACTTCATAGGATTTGTATAGAAAATAGACCAGTATAAAAAACGCATTTGGTGGACAGAGGCCCTTTGAAGTGTCAGCAGAGAGGTTGGTTTCTCTGCACTAAAACGATAGGTGAGGTAGTGCTACACATAATTCTAGTCTAGTGTTGAGGTTACAGAAGAACTGCCCCTGACTGCTGATTTCCCCATGCATTACTTTTCTTGCCAAGATCGTGGTATACTTTTGACGTTTGAAACACAGACTATGAGTTTTTCTTCCATTTCTTTCCCCTACCAACGACTGCTTGCATGTGTCACTTCTGGCTACATCACATAGCCTACAGCTGTGATGCGCGTAGTGCGCTGGCCGTACGGTTGTTCGGTCACTGTCTACCTCGGCGTCTGAACCCACACCAGACTCGTTCTGTAGCATTCCCAAAGCCTCCTAGCCGTTACTCTCGCTTCGTCTGCCTGCCATCGTGTAACTCTTCCCAACGTCTTTAAAATTAAGCTACACGCTAACTCGGACCGTGCTCAAGCAATTACCAAGGCAATCAGGGTTTTCATGGCACTGGATATTTTTCAGTTGTTGAAAACAACGGATTCCACAGACCATGTTCTTTAGTGTTCCTTTCTTTAGTGTTTAGTGCTCCAAATATGCCAAGTATGAACCAAACCGTGGCTCAAAAACCGAGGTCGGAACCAAACCGTGGATTTGGAAAATTCGTTACAGCCCTAACGAGGACCTTGGGAAAGAATTCTAGGAGCATGTCTCCTTTAACGTTAGTTGCAAAGCTAGATTCATTGCAGAGATTACATGTACAGCAGTACACACAATATAAACAATAACAGAATATCTGCTTGAGTATTTTTTACACCGGTACTTTCTAAAGTAAAAACATTTCCTGATACTGTGGTTAGGAGGGTACACGCCCTACTTCTTGCAACAGTTTTTTTTTTTTTAAATCAAGCATTCAGAGTTCAGTCGACCAGTATTGAAAGGTAAGGATAAATGGATCAGGGCCTTCACTCAACCATTGTAAGTGATGTTTACCCAGCTTAGGGAACAATGATATTTTTCTGCCTTAGCAAAACACAGTATTTTCCCATCAAAAGAAATACAGAAGTCTGTGCTGCAAGCTTTATTCTGAATAATTTTGTGGCATTATTATTAATACAATGACACATCCGTACACATTCATTTTAAACAGTGGTGGTAACAAAAGACTATCATAGTTACAGTATATATGCTGCAATAATAAATCAATATTTAACAAAGAGCGGCTTCTGAAAGCCTCTCAAATGTTTTTGTGCATTTTCCTTGTTTCTGCTGAGTCACATCATTCCACTGTGCCAGCCCATAACCATTATCTGACGGCCCCTCCCGTCAACACCAACATAACTGCGTATCATGTGTGACTATAACGTATACATGACGTACAGTTGACAGTGTGACACAATAAAAGACGACTTAGGATAACAGACCAAAGAATAAGCTATGCTAGGACGGGATGAAGGAGTGTACGATGGATGACTGGAATTGCATTAAAAGCTAGCCTCCAGCTCACGTGGGTGACAGGAATCCTGAGAAGGTGCTCAAGCTAAAAGAACTTTTTAACCTGAATTTAACCTGACATGTTAATGCACACATAGACTTTCTACTTATCCTCCTGTGTGTGTGTGTGTGTGCGCGCGCACATGCATCAGAAGTCACAAGGTTTTGAATTATTCATGAAATGCAACCATACTTGTGAAAAGGGGGAATTTTTAGTCGAGCTTCGGTGTGTGTGTGTGCGTGCGTGCATGTGTGCCATCCTCCACAAGTGTCTGGCTGAGATAGAACGGATGGAGCCAGAAAGTTCGCAGCAAGCTCTCAGACACAAGACGCTGCCATGAAGCACACCGCAGAGCAGGGAGAAGTGAGAGGTTGGTTCACCCACACCGTAAGAAGATCTGGCCTAGGCCTACTGATGCCACACATTTTACTGAACTACTGAACTATTTTAAGTGCACATACTGTAGAACCAAGTGCAGCCTACAAATGTGTGGTTATGCCCGCTCCAGTTGAGGGCTACAGTAAGTACCTTATATGACATGGATGAACATGACAGCCGTAATTTTGGACGGGTTTAGAAAGGTTAAAGAGGAGCCACTGAACGTGAAAGAGTAGAACAGAAGAATCGAGTACAATTTGGAACAACATTAAACCCAGAGGGCTCCCAGGTGTGAGGGCAGCAGAAGGGGTCAGGGAGGGATGGGTCCTGGCTGTGCACCGACAGCGCTGCTGGCCAACTGGGGCCAGACCTGCGAGAGAGAGAGAGAGAGAGAGGACATCGGAACAGGCTGGGCTGGGGTACTGAGACGGGATGGGGGAATGTCACACATGCTATCAATGAACTGGTTGTGTGTTTACCCAAGTGGAGGATGAGTGAAAACGCCTTGGGTCAGCGCCATTTGGGCTGGACTGCAAATCCCCCCCACACCACCACCACCACCACTGTCTGCCGGTCCCTGAGGACCACCACTGTCTGCCGGTCCCTGAGGAGCTGAGCTCTGTCTGGCGTTGGAGGAAGAGCCCTCTTGTAAGGAAAACACAGATCTCTGTCAACCCCCACTTCCCTGCCGGGCACCAAAGCCTCCAGGCCTATTGTCTCCAGCACCCACTGCAGTGCTATAAATAACCTGGAGGTCTGCCAGGGGAATATACAGGGCAAGATCACCCAGGGCCCGACGAGGTTTGGACAGACACTGAGGCCACAGCCTTATCAAACGCCACTCATCTAGGGTGAGGCCGATGATAGCTGCCATTGCCAAAGAGATGGGTTACTACATCCTGTTGTGTCTCGTCCTGCAAAACCACAGAAATACTGGAGAGAAGTAGAAGAAGAATGAAAGAACTATTTTTGGACCCCTTCTTCTGGGTCTCCCTTGTTACAAAAGTGGGAATGGGAGAAGATTTATGAAACAGCAATAACAAATAATGAAGCCAAGAGCCAGGTGGGGACAAGCCTACATCAGGAGGATCGTTTCCTGGACTCTTTAGCAATGTAGTGACATGAAGCTAAATCAAACTGGGCAACACAACTAAATGTAAGCATAGCTGATCGATGAAAGCCTATGTGGAAGCTCTGGATTTGTATTGATCACCGTAAACATGCAAGAGTAAATCAGGACTCCCGGTGATTCGATCTAAACAGCGATAGTGTCATCCTTTACCAGGTACCACACAAGGGTTGGGCAATATGACAATAGAAACCGTGTGACTATATAAATTTGTCTACAAATAATGTTACAGTGGCAAATTGACTTTGCCAATTTGAGTGTGCATATTTAAAATATACAGTCATCTGGAGGTCCAAATAAGATGTGACTCTAGTCCCCAGAACATGGTGTGCTATTTCAGTCATTTAGAATGCACATTTATCCAAAGCAATTTACAAGTATTAAGGAAGGAAGGAAGGAAGACAGGGGTTAGTCCTCTAGCTCAAGGATGCTTACAGGCAGACTATGGCATGTTAGGGGTCCAACCCAAGCTGACCCAACCTCAAATGGACCACCCCAACCCCTACGCTATCCTGTTCCCCTACGAATACGGTGAAGGAACACTTGCCAACCCTGCTTCAGTATCTTGAGAAGGAGTTCAAACAAAAGCCTCATTAAATACGTGGAAGTGAATAGATTAATGCTAGGCATCATTAGCTAGGCATCATTAGCTAGACACCCTATGACCCCCTGGAAATAAAGAAGCAACAGAGTAGTGTAACAGAGAAGGAAAGTAAGATGGTAAGAAATAAAACAATGCAAGGGATGTCTGCATACGCCTATTGCTGTGCCTGTGTTGCGTAATACCGTATTCTGCAGCTGCCTTCTTTCAGTATGCCTAACAACAGGGGCCAGGATGAACTTCCTGGCTCCGGTATATTGCATTGTGTCTCACATCTCTCCTCATCTGCGCTAGTGTTCTTTTCTGGCTTCATGAGCATTGGAACTGGAGATGGATTCATTGAAAACTAAAAGAAACCAGGCTGCAACACGCAGGGATGAGAATAAAAGTATTTCAGTTTACATTTACCGTGCTGCCTGCTGGGGGAAGGACTGTTTAGTCTAGCTACTGAAGATAGTGAGTATCCCTACTTATCAGACTAAAACAGGTTCTCAAGGCGAGTGTATACGACTCCCCCCTAATGCATTGAATATTCACAGGTTCTACCAGTGATGACGCATGATCATAGTTGCAAATATTTAGGAGAGGAATACTGTATGAAGTTAAACAGCTAGAACTGTTCATAATCAAACTCATCATTGGCTGCTACCAAGACATTCATTCTTTATGCATCCGGCAAACTGAACTCTAACAACATAATGCAATGTAACAATAGCACAACATAATGTGAGCTATTCTGGAATAAGAAACTCTACAGCGTTGAGCCAAACAATTGCCTGCCCTTAACATTAGAACACAGTGCCAGCACACAAGACAAGACGAGGGTTTTATTAGAGTCTGTAGGGCCCCCACACGGACACGCTACTTAGAAATAGGGGGGAAGCAATGTTTGTTAAACTAGCAGCAACTCCTCATGAATTCTCACGCAACCGCAAGACCGCAATTTGATCAGTCACGACAAAGCAAAACAGAAACACTGAAGAGAAGGCGATAGGTAGGGACGAGAGAGAAAGGACAGGACACTGGGGAGAGTTTAAATCTCGTCTTGAACAGTCTACTTGGCCGACCCCTGGGCTGACCCGAGGACGTCGTGTTAGGTATCGAAAGGGCCAGTGAGAAGAGGGGCCCCATTTTACTGAATACAGCTGTGTTGGCCTGCTTGGCAGAACGCACACGCCTCCTCCTCCTCCTCCTCCTCCTCCTCAGCCACCAACACCAGGGTTCGCTGATGGAGGAGAGTGAGAAGAGGGAAAAGGGGGGAAAAGGCCTCTCAATTTGTCATGTCACAAAACACGGGGGGGGCTGAGGCCCCAGCTGTGCCTCTTAAATAAATCCCTCCGACAGAGGTTGGGGGAATGTCCTCTCACTAGAGAACAAACAGTGAGGAAGAAAACAAAGCTTCAGACAGACTGTTAATTCCAACTATTTTCAGTGTAGACCTCTATTTTTCAAAACTTTGTGAATTTTCCTTGTTATCATGGTAATTACATTCTTAGCTGCCAAGCCATGCTAGTCTACAATTACTGTGTAGGCCTACATAAAGCATCAACACTCACTCAGTCTACTGTGTGTGTGTGTGTGTGTGTGTGTGTGTGTGTGTGTGTGTGTGTGTGTGTGTGTGTGCGCCCCTCTGTTGGAGTATGTGACTGAAGCTGGGTTTTGAATACATTTTCCCAACACAGGCTGTGCGTACGTCAATTCGCACATGAAAAAGCGTACGCACGTACACACCATGAGCAGAGCGGAATAAACGTACTGTACGAGGAATGTACTCCTCACTGGCGCGGGACGCCAAGCAAAACGAGGCTCCGCCACGCAGCACAAACCGGAAACGGTTTACAGGTCAAATCTTAGCACACACGATCAATCTCCACATGCGTTTCGTGGTTTAGAGAGCCAGAAGTTATTAAGCGCAGCAGCGTAATCAAAATGTGAAATTCACGAGGAGCTATTTGGATGTCTGACTGAGATTGCACCATGTCTGAACCCCAGACTGGTAATCAACCATGTCTGCTGTTTGTACTAGACCAAGGGTTAGTCCACAAGAGGAGGAGACTATAAGCCCGTTTTCTTCTGCATAGCAATTAAGCACAAGTCAACCCTAACGGATGAATGGGATGAACCAGAAAACCATTAAGTTCAATCACAAGTCTATTATCAAGTTAGCTGGTTCAGACACATTCACTGTGTATCTACAGAGAGGGCAGAACGACAGTTGAACCTGCTTAGAAGGATTATACGGGAAACGTTAAAGAAGATAATGCACAATATTTTAAAAAGACTGCTATAGCTTTACATTTTAGTGTGGTGCAAAAGCTCCATTAATATTCCATTAGGTTGCTGCTGAGTAATTAATCTAGAGCATAATTGTATACGCATATTAATAAATCAGACACATTTCAGATAGCATTTAAGATTGTTTGTTGGTCTGGAGAAATACTGTATTATTTTTTTAGGAGTATATGGGGCAGGAAAGTCTGGTGGCCTGGGTGTTGGGCTCCCAGCAGGAAGGTCATGGGTTTGAGCCCCAGAGTTGGCCTACCTGTAAGCATCCTTGAGCAAGATCCCTAACCCCTGCTCCTTGTAATAGTACTCATTTGTAAGTCGCTTTGGATAAAAGCCTCTGCCAGATTGTTAATAAAATTGTAAAGCACTTTGGGTATCTTGAAAAGCGCTATATAAAAGTATATAAATAGTGTTTTCACAACCCACACCCAAATTTACATGGGATAGGTTTCAAACTGACTGACACTAAATGGGAAAAAAGTGGTGAATTTTTGACAGATGGAGTGTTTTACTTACAGTATGCACACGTGTCTTTAATACCCATTCAACTTTCGACAGAAATAGGTAGCGCTGAAGTGACAGTTATGTTCTAGAGGTAAAGTTATCTGCATTCAAAATGTCCCATAGTGATTGCTAATATAATAAAATCATAAAAATATATCACATGAACATAGCCGTACTCCACAGTATGTCATGGAGGTCATTC
>JAODLI010001417.1:0-11256 GCA_027575585.1 Percopsis omiscomaycus
GAGAGAGAGAGAGAGAGAGAGAGAGAGAGAGAGAGAGAGAGAGAGAGAGAGAGCCGGATAGGGCCATGTTCTGGAGGTAAAAATGAAAGAAGAATAAGAACTAATTAATTACATTTTTCAAATTTGTTTTTTTCAAAACCTTTAAATACATTTAAATACCCCCATAAATAGATTGAGTACATTGAAATCTTTATGTGTGCTCCTGGTCCAACTGTATTATTGCTATGTATCTGTTATGGTGGTATGGCAGTTATGGTGGTAGTTATAGCGGAGACATAGAAGAGACAGAGCACTTAAAGAATCCTTAATAGAACTCCATGGGAGATGTCCGGGATGCCAAAGATGGCGGTTGTATGCACATTTAGCGCCCATCAGTAGTCACCTCAGTTTTGTCACCTCAAAGTTAAGATTAGTTTATCTCGGTACCCGCCTACTTCACGTCGCACACTGACATTTGGCACGGTCATCACTACAAGTGAAATATTGAAATATTCCAGTCCTCAACTTTCAACCTGCTATCATAAGGTATCACTGAGGGCTGAGGACCTACATCAACAACAAAAGGTAAACCAAACTGCATAAGGGAGAGACTGAAAGAGAAAGCAACACGTGGGATGTCCCATGCAGAGTGTCTGCCACGCGAAGCACCGATTTAAATGGTGGCATACCGACAAAGACCGAGGACGCTTGTTTTGAACTCTGTTGGGGAATTACCTCACCCTGCTGCTAAACACGATTTTGTTGCATAACCACACTAACTAGTTACAAGGCTAAACTGTGAAATCCTACTTTTACTTTAGTTTAGTGTGTGTGTGTGTGTGTGTGTGTGTGTGTGTGTGTGTGAATGAATGCTTTGAACGTAGACTTTAGCATACTTCTGTCCTTTCATAAACACCCAAGGCTTCTTGTCTTTTATCAGCCTCCCAATCGAATTATCATCGTACACTTTTCTTTAAAATGTCTCTTTGTAGAGCAAAGTGAGTTTCACACACACACACTCTTTATACACGCCAACCCACCCACAGAGTTCTTTTAAATCATTCTTGTCATGTTGTATTGATAAAACCATGTGGGTGTGATTCTGTCTATGGGTTGAGTGTGTGTGAGTGTGTGTGTGTGTGTGTGTGCACCCTGTCTTAAGTTGTTGGGTGGCATGAACCGCCTCCAAGAGCCAACCTGTCACTCAATGTATTTGTATCTATATGTGTATGCGTGTGTGTGTGTGTGTGTGTGGGCTTATGTCAAGGTGAGTGAGGCAGTCTGCATCGTGACATGGAAGAAAATGTGCGATGTTGTTTCTGTCAGCTGTGTGTGTGTGTGTGTGTGTGTGTGTGTGTGTGTCCACTCAGCTGTGTTGAGTTAGTTTCACCTGACCGCCCCGGTGCAGACCAGCTGTCAATCATTTTGGTCCCTCCCACTCCCACTTGCGTACACAAGCACACAGACGCACACACACACACACACACATGCACAGACAGAGCAAAACAAGTCATGTTCTACTTCTAACTAGTGATGTTTTCAATGTAATATGTTATTGTTATTTTTCAATCATTTATTTCTCCTTGGACAGCTTAAAAAAAACTTAAACTCAGTCACCATTCACTGTAAATAGATATAGTCTCGAACGCTAATTAATTAATTAGTTAATCGATTATCAAAATAGTATAAATAGTCGATTAATTTAATAATTGACAACTAATCGATTAGTTGATTAATTGTTGCAGCTCTTATGTTAACCCTGCCCGCCCCAGTACACGTTTGCATTTTTATGTGTTCTTTATTATTATTACACAAAAAGATTCGAGCATTTTATTGTATATTGTATGTACGAATTTAGGTCAGGGATGCACCAGTACTGAGTTCAAAAAGTAGTGAACAGAAACAGAAAAATAAAGTTAAAGAAAAGGTTATTGAAGCTATATATAAGATAGGAACTGTTCCTATTATATTTTCAATTTCACCTTCAGTTCCATCAGGCCCCCTCCCCCCATGAAACGGACATCACATTGACTATATGGACACTTGCTGGTAGCCCCGGATTTGACAGCAGTTCAATTTTAGTTTGAAGTATACTGACATAGTAAATATTTATTTTAAAAACCTAAATTGACTGACAATAGCAAATTAACTTAATTAAATGTAGTATCTGGTGACTAAAACTATAATAAAAGTAACAATAATGAAATAACTAAAATATGGCTTATATAGTATATATTTTAGTTCAAAAACACGTGCACACAGCGGGCCGTCTGTGTAGTTTTAGTAGTTAAAGGCTATTAGCATCTCTTACGGGGAGACTCATTAATCACAGTCTTCATCCTGGCCTCTGGCCACATACACACACATACACGCGTGCATCAATATTATGGCCCCAGCTGGTCTTGTATATCTCAATGATATACAGGGAAGGAAGGAAGCAAGGAAGAAGTAAAGATCGAAAGAAAGGAAGGTACGCACGTGAGACGTAGATAGATTGATGGATGTATTTATAAACAGAGACAGACAGACGGACACTTTCAGTGACCCAACAATACAAGGGCTGTGACCCAGTTTGGGGTTGTGAGCTGCAGTTTAATGACCTGTAAAACCTGCATGTTGTTTTGCAGTTTCAAGGTCTCTCTCTCACTCACACACACACACACACACACACACACACACACACACACACACACACACACACGGTCACACACAGGTTAGATAAAGTCACAATAAAATACACGCAGGTTACATGTCACACTCATATAGGCTAAATTGGCTTTGGGGAACACACACACACACACACACACACACACACACACATGAACTCTTATACATTCATGTGCAATATCAACATGCATGCTCAACATGTGCACACACACACACACAGGTAACTCTTTCACCCAGAACACAACATAACAACGACACACGCACAAAATAAATCAGGACAGTGATTAAGGCAAGGGTTGTGTGTTGGGGGTTTATGCACCTGTCTAAACCTATAAATACACACATACACATACAGACGCCCATGGGTGAGACTGTCCTTGCTTCCAAACTCCATTGGGGCGAATGACTGACCTGATTTTAACTAAAAGACCTCAGGTGGGCAACACACACACACAAAATGATATATAACAAACACGCATCCATGAACAAACATACTGACATCAAAACAAGAAAACAGGCAATACAATGTCAGAAAGACATTGTAGAAGTGTATGTCTCTTTAAGTCTATTAAAGAGGTAGTAAGTAGTGTCATTGCACGTTTTCAGTCTTTATAACCTCACATTTTAGTCAGCGTATTTCTATATTTAGTGTATGCATCCCTGAGCAGAATTAGTGTTTTGTGGCTATGATATTCCTTGGTTGAGAGCAACTACTTTCAGCAGAAGTCGCACAACCATTCACACACGCATGCACACACACAACGGTGGACTAATCTCACCAGTGATGTGCATGTCGACAGAGAGACTGACTTATACAATAGCCAGTAGCATTCAAGACATACACATGCAACCCACCCTCGCCAGATGAGATAATGTGATTGGACGTAAACATTAGCATACGCCCCGAGTGCAGGATGAGTCAACAGTTTTTGCCCCAAGAAGTGGTCCACTCAGCTGAAGTAACTCAAAACACCTGTGTGGGTGCATGGGGACTTTAAAGATAATCTTATGACTTAAGTGAATATCTTAGGCCTAGTTCACACTACGCGATTTTAGCCCAGTTTTTCGCTCACCGACGTGTTTTTGGACATCGCAGACAAAAGCCCCAGCTCGGAAGAAAGTGCGCTCCCGTGATCAACGATCGTGTAGTGTAAACTGATCACACAACGCAATCTGAGAGAGTCGCTGATGTGTCGCAACTCCGGGTTAGCAGGTTATATATCTGGGCCTGCCAGGGACTCCAAATCCTGTAGTGTGGACGGTGTTGTGACCGGCAATGATTGAATCGACGAGCTACATGGCGTAAGACATGGGCGAGAGGAGAACCAGGCGGGGGAGTAACCTGTGTAACCGTAAATGAACTGCTCGAACTGCTCGAAGAAAAACTTGTCTCCCTTGTCCACTCACGCTTTCAACATAAATCCAAATATCTGTGTCAAAATTAACACTGATAAAATGTAACAAAAACACAAACATTGATCTGGACTTGCAGGTGTGAAAACTCCCTTAGTCTAATTTGATTCATGCCAATTAAGCAATTTCCAATTGATTTAAGAAATAGAGAAATATGGGTAACATTTTTCTAAGCATTCTGCGCTTGGTAATCAGGTGTGTGTATGTGTGTGTGTGTGTGTGTGTGTGGTAATCAGGTGTGTGTATGTGTGTGTGTGCCAGTTACCATTTCACACAAGCGTTGCTTGGTATTCAATGCAAGTGCGTCTCTGTAGGTGTGTCACCATTTAACAAAGACTGAATAATTTTGTGTGTGTATGAGCTTGTATGTGTGATCCTTATTAATCCGCGTCTGATGTAATACTATAGGTCTGGATTAGACTGGATTTCTGAGGATGTAGCCCTGGGACTGTGTGTGTCTTTCTGTTTGTACACACACTGGGCTAAGCAAGGTCATATAATATCTTGATGTATAACAAGCAATGTAACTGGGTTTTAAACTGCTGCTTACTAACAGCTTGCTAGCTACTGCTAAGGTTTAGCCCCACCCTCTAAGAAATTGTTTGGATAACTTGGGTCTTTTTCATTTCCATCATTTAATAATCTACTTATTACCTTGAATTGTGGTGGTAGGTACTGCTGTACCCGAATGGTTTTAGTTTTACCTTAATTATTTCACAGCCAATGAAGAGAAGTCAGTCTCTTTGTGATATTGAGGAACTAAACTGTGGTTAGAAGCGTTTAGCATCAGAACTTTAAATAAAGCCTGTGACAAGCTGTCATATGCCTGCCATGAATATTTACTCATATGTAATATTCTCTCCGTCAAGGAAATATTATGTGTGTATTATGTGTTGTGTGTGTGTGTGTTGTTTTTATCTTTGTGTATTTTGTTGTGTCCTTTCTTTTTCCTTCTTACTGTGGCTTCTGGTCTTATTGTGTTTTCTACTACTCTATCAAAGTGTGTTAAATCGGTTATGACACTTGTGTGTGTAGATTGTGTGTCTTGCCACTAGCACACACTGTGAACTGATAGTGTTAATAGAAATCAACACATTAGTGATGAGTAATACGAGATACAATTAAAGCAGCAGCAACCTGAGCCCTTTCAATATAGCTGAAGTACTCCTCAAGATGAAACCATTATATTCCTGAATTTGTTAAATTAAACTGATATTACACTAGATATTATCAAACATTGTTATTAGTATTAGGAACCTGATTATTACAATGATTGGCACAATGGTTTTCTCTCAGCCACATGATACTGTTGATGGTGGGGGGAAGAGGCATATGAATGCAGGAAAATGATTCTTGTTATAATACATATGCTATAAATCATGTGTACCCCTGGCTGGGAATCACTGCACTAAGGGGTGGAATTACAAATTGACAATGAATTTACGAAATAAAGCTGGAGCTAACTATAGCACTGTAGCACTGGTCGTCTTTAAAATTAAACATTTTAGCGCTTTTAGTTTATACGGATTGGATTGATGGGCCGCCTATATCTCAATAGTATCTGTGAAAAAACATGACAACAAAGTGTGTAATCTCAGTGTCATAGCCCTACGGCAAATTATGTTAGTTAACAGCAAAGGCGCTGAAGCTACGATCCTGGCTCCGCTTTCCTGTTCTCAGCTTCTCGTTGAGATACAGTCTGGAAACTAGCAACGTATTACCGATTACACCACCACTTTTAAGGGCGGGCCCATCAGCGATTAGTTGGGGTGGTTATAGGCATTAAAGTAAAGCGTTCTAACAATCTTCAATGGTGGTGGTGAAGAATTAGACGAAGCGATACGAGCAGTTGTTGCAACGCAAGGAAATATCTAAGAATTGAAACCCGAGCAAGAACAATGTCTAAAACTATTCCTTGATGGCATATGACATACATACAACATACATCATATCGCTGTCAATGACGATTAGTTAAAGGCTGCTCCAATGGTTTTAAAATGAGGCCAAAGTCTATGCCCATTAGAATGCAACGACTGCAAGCAATCCCCAATTGAGCGTGGCCAGACCCTATTCCCAAAGGGCCGTGTTCTCCCGTTCGCACTTTTTTTGTCCTTTTTTTGCGCACCTCCAGTTACGCACATTTCAGTTACGCGTATTCCCCCCTAAGCATTCGCGCTCACAGCGCTTAACTTCAGAATGAAGGTGGGAAAAGGGCGTGATTTATTTAAAATAGAAGGGAACTGAGTGCCACCCTCGTCCATTTTGGATGTCGGAAAACCTTAAGAATGTTATTTAAATCCACTCAAACCACAAATAAGACTGATTTCGAAAATATATGCACAGGTGGACGATGGCTTCACGTTCGAGACGAAACCGCTGGATGCACTGCACTGTCAGTGAGCCCCAGTATATCCAAACGAGGTCGGAATTCACGTGGCCGTCTTTGCGCTTGGCGAGCTCTTCTCCGTCGTTCCCACTCTCTCAGGAGCACAAGCGAATGCAGAGAAGGCATTTTGGTTTAGGATTGTTCAAGCATCCTAAATGGTTGGTAATATTTATATGCATCTTAATTGATATTTCTGATATTTTTTAATGGAAATAATTTATTTAATAATTTAATTAAATATTTACCTGGCTTGTTCACAGCGCAATGCACCAATGCAAAACGTAAACTTTTTCTGTGTAACAATATCATATAAGGTTACAAGAATTGTTGTAGTTCAAAAATAATGACACACAAATATCGTGATTTTTTAAACTTTATTTATACATGTATAACACATGTTGTAAGTAGGCCTACCGCCGACTTAAAAGGCAATGTGTTTCACCTAGTCGTGGCGCTTGTCTTAATAACCTCTAGAGCGCATAGATGAAAAGTGCTTTAGTCAAGGTGAGAATACGCGTAAATGAAGAAACGCCCAGATTTGGGGATTGCTCCGGCTGAAACTCGTAACTGCCTTCATGGCGCGCAAACCACAGGCTTTTTTTATTTACGCGCATATGGGAGAATACGCCCCGTAGTGAATATGGGTGTGGTTATACCAGGCTACAAAGCTACAGTAGCTTTCTAGC
This sequence comes from Percopsis omiscomaycus, assembly GCA_027575585.1. Classification (NCBI taxonomy): domain Eukaryota; kingdom Metazoa; phylum Chordata; class Actinopteri; order Percopsiformes; family Percopsidae; genus Percopsis; species Percopsis omiscomaycus. The sequence goes on from JAODLI010001417.1 coordinate 7,132, forward strand.
AATGCTGCCAGTTTTAATATTTGTTTACATTAGGTCTACATAGATAGATATAAATAGATATAAAATACATAAATACATAATTTTGCAGGCACATTTTCGTACTTTCAGTGAGTGCAATTATCAATATTAAGGAGCAGGTAGGTAGTCACTGGACCACTGCACTATTTGTCTCTATGACATGTAATCTAAATATTTAATTCTTCATCTTTTTCTCCCTTATTGTGTCAATAAATAATGGCTGTATATTAAATCATATTGAGGTCTGGTTCTAAGAAAATAATATAAAGGCTGGAACTAGTCAAAATTGGCCAATAAAATACGAATACATTCTGTGAAACATGATTAGCTACTGTAAAATGCATGTTCTGTGTTTACTCTGATTACTTTTGGGAAACTGGCGCTTTAGGCTGAAACGACACATACACACATAGACACATGCACACATATTGTGTGTGTATCAACAACATATAATAAGCACTTGCACACATTGTCTGACACACACACACACATCTATATCCTTCGCTGTGCTGAGGCTGTGAACCATATTGTAACAGTTCGATGAATACACACTGTTAGCACACACTATGTCTGTACGTCTGTGTGATCCACTAAAGTGGATGTAGCCAACAGGAGACGACACAAGACTCAATAAATCCAGGCATTTGTCCTACATGGACTACAGCTCAAACCACCAGCTCATCTCGTAGTTATAGCCGTGTGTCTTTTAGCAAAAACCCCACTGCTCACCGAGCTCGGCTTGCCTTCTGTTCTCTAGGAACAGAATCCACCATGTAGACAAGATGGAGCCCTCGTTGTTTTAGCCAACGTTGGCTTGGTGAGTTGTGGCCTTTAGAGAGGGAAAGGGAGAATAAAACATGTGCACCTCACCACACAACCTTAACTTGACATTATATCACCATGATGCATGTGTTCTAGGGACGCTCTCTCTTCTCTCTCTCTCTCAAGGTGATATGTAACACCACTGAATAATTAAGGGTTATCGATTAGCCCGGCTGACGGCTCAATAATTAACCGGGATGGAACTGAGACCTGGATACACTGTCACCTCACAAAGTTAATAAAACTCCACCTCCCCATCTCTCTCTCTCTCTTTTCCTGTCTTTGTGTCTGTCTGTATTTATATCTGTCTGTGTCTCTCTTTCCCTTTATCTTTATCGTTGTCTGTCTCTCTGCTTCAATTCCCCCAGGGCATTATGGGGGATGAGAGAGCTCCCTGCTTCTTATAAATCCTCTTAGACAGAAAGAGAGAGAGAGAGAGCATTGTGTTTGGATACAGGTAGACTAGTTCAGTGTTACCCAGCATTCCTGCAGGGCTGAACCAGGAACTCAGAGTTCCTCTCACGTCACACCTCAAGTCGAATCCTGAGTCAAGAGCAGTGCGTTTATTGGCCAGAGGGGGGCAGAGCAGAGTTAAGGCGGGTCCTTAACATGTTCCTCTGACTTGCAGCCAAGCGATAGGGCTCAAACACTAATTCTTCTCAGGTATTTTCCAAGTTTACATTACAAATGGAATTACTTTTTCCATATGTAATGCATAAAAACTAATCATAAAAACTTGAAACCTTGAAATCATGTAACGATACCAAATCTTTCACACTGTATTTTAGTCCTCATGAGAACCAACCCGTGAACGGTTCAACTTACTAGCTTAACCAGTCTATCCATGGATACGATGTGACTGTAATGACATTTTAATGACTTACACATCACGCAATAGTGTAAGTTATTTTCACTGCCAATAAAGCTTGCTCACGCCATACAGAGCATTTCCGAAGCTGTGTGTGCGTATGGCTCATATTGGAGAATGACATATAAAGCTTGTTGGCGAACTGAAAGGGAGATAGGTGGATAAAGAGGGAGAGATTGTTAGTATTTGTGTATTAATGCAGAGCTCTTCTCTGACAGTGCTGTCAGCACCGTGCGTCGGCTGTGCGTGCGTGACAGGTATAATGCATGCATATTTGCAGTGGCATTGACAATGGCAAAGATAGAAAGTCAGTATGAGTGTTTGTGTGTGTGTGTGTGTGGGTTTCTTCAATCAAATGAGTCATGAGGTGAATCATAATGTATGTCATAACATCCTCTCCTCACAGATGTGTGATAATGTATATATACAATTTTTTAAATGTATCTTTGTACCCCTCTTAGTCTCTGTAGTTGAAAAAGAGCATGTAGTCTATTTGTGTATGTATATAGGCAAGTGGAAAAGGGTTAAAGGGTGCTCGTAACCTTGAATGGAAATCCACCCCACGTCAGAAAGCAGATCTGTGTGTGTGTGTGTGTGTGTTTGTGTGCGCGCAATTTAAACAGCCACTTGGCTTTTCTTCCTTGCCAACCATCTCTCTTCTATTTTAGTGAGAGTCTCACACCCACTTCAGACACGAAACACATGTTTGTGTGTGTGCGTGCATGTGTGTTTCAATCTCCCATGCAGTCTTATTTTAACTCTTTTCCTTTGTATTAGACTTCTGTCCGAATGCTGATGTGTGTGTGTGTGTGTGTGTGTGTGTGTGCGCGTGTTGATTCATGTTGAACATGATTAAATTATCGTTAGACCTTTAGCAGCAAATTCTTAATAAAATAAAAAAAACATTTTCACATAAATAAATAAACACACACAAACAAAAAAGCCCTGCACTGAGCTCATAAGTTTTTATATATTTATATTTATATATTATCTAGGCTTAGTGGAGTGGAAGTAATGCCATTTAGCCGGCCTGTGTGTGTGCGAGCGCACGCGTGGTCGGGACAGGAGATGACACATAGTGTAGATGGGATATGGCGTATGGTTCTAAGTGACTTAATGAGATGTTTTAGGAGAGACATGTTGGCTGACAGTAGATTTAATAAGAATTAACTAACAAATCCACATGCTCGCTTACACACACACACACACACACACACACACACACACACACACACACACACACGAGCACATAAACGCAAACACACATTTCCCACCCACATATACACACAAAATTTCTTGAGTGTTTTCCATCTTTTCCATGCATGCATGAAAACACTTCTGTACCTACCGACACATATACATGCACACACACGCACACATACACAGATCATGTAATCTAAGTGAGCAGAAAAAGAGTGTTTAGATCCCCTAGCCCCCGGGGAGAGTCTCATTGGTGTGTGTCTGTCACTGCTGTGAGTCTGTCACTGCTGTCATATTGTGTGAGGATTGGCTGACATGGAGGGCTCTAATGAGCCTGATTGGTGCCTGCGGAGGTGACATCACAACGACGAAAAGGAAGATTTTAGTATGTTGAGATGGATATATAGGTCATTGAGTGTGTGTGCTTGTGTGTGTGTGTGAATGAGTGAGGGGAGAAAGAGATATACAAATCATTACCAAAAACAAATCTTCACTGTTTTGTAATAAAAATAAATTCCGGTATTCTTGAAGAGACCTCAAACTTGTCCTCTGTTCTGTAAAACACACACACACACACACCCTCAGTCAACAGATTTAATCTAAAAGATGTGTACAACTCTTAGCAGAGAAAAAAAACTGCAAAAGTAGGAACAGTATCTGCTATTTTGCATTGTATTTATTTATCTGTAAAAATGTATCTGTATTTATCTGTACACCCCCATTTACAACCATATGATTTGGCCTTAGAATGAAACAGAATATTTTCCCTTTTTTGATGGTAATGATATGTACTAACTATCTTGGGTTAAATACTGTGGGTTTCAGGTGTGTTTTTCTTCATTAAAGTTGATGTAATAAACTTCCTGTTTGAATCCACAAAGAGGCCAATTAATTATTCAACCAACCAACCAATCGACCAATATCCTAGTTAGGACATACCAAAACAATCAAACGCAATATACGGAATATTGAATATGACATAAATCTGGAATACCCTAGACATATCAAGCCAGAACACATTTCCACATCCTACTTTGACTAGAATTCAGCATTGAATTTGGAGGTTGGTTAACTGCAGGAAGTGAGGTCAGAGGAAAAGGAAGGATTTAATTTGTTGATCTTGTTGATGGATATTGATCATTACAGTTACAGCATTTAGCAGACGCTTTTATCCAAAGCGACTTACAATTACATTGTTCTATTACATGGAGCAGGTA